>JBBCBC010000002.1:7280120-7583240 GCA_037126765.1 Stenogyne calaminthoides | reverse complement strand
AGTTTTCACCAAGAAGCAAATTGTTTTTAAGTATATTGAGCAAGTGGATTAAAAGGTTGCGACATGATGAACTGAAATAAACAATAATATGCATAAGCACAAATATATCACAAGATTCGATCACATGCATCATATTTAAAATCTCAAAAAAAATATGAACATGCATCAGCCAACATCTCAAAACAATTTAAATAAGCCACGTGGGGTGGGTCATTATTTAAACACATTCAAGCGGGTTACAAACAAAACGAATTTACAAACCTTTAATATCCAGATTAATAGTTGGCTCCCACTTGACCAATATAAAATTAACAGGGACTTCGGGGAAGTATATGCATATTAATTTTATACCTAAGTAATAACCATGATTAAATACAGGATTATTATTTCGCTTTGAACGAGCCTCGTAGGAGGGAGGTCATAAATAAGCCACTAGTAATAATCCACAATCATCCATTTGGAATTTATTCATGTGAAAGCTAACTTTTGACCGTCCCGTGGGGGGAATTTCTCCAAAAGAATTCACAAATAAATAAATCATGGAGGTCAAAATTAATTCAATTTTATTATCCGGAATAAAATTGTCAATTAATTATTTAAACATACTTAGTAATTTTTGACGATGAAATTTTTCATTGGGCAACTCTCATGCAAACACATTTAAACAAATTAAATAAAGCATAAGATAACACAATAATAAATCAAAAGCGGAAAAATAAACATATTGGGCACAAATTATCCAATTTTCATGGTTTGATTTTTCTTGGCTTGATTTTTGAAGAAACGCCGTCTTGAATTTCTCCCACTCGATCGTCTCGAAAAAGAACTTCGATCTCGAAATGCCACGCCAAGTAGCTCGCGGAAGGATACAAGATCCGATCCGGATCCCTTGAAGCGCTATCATACTGCGCGCTTGGTGACAACAAGGCAGACGCTTAGAGATGCCACGGTATGATTTTTGGTAGCGCGTTGCCGTTGCTTGCCTTGGCAGTTTTGAAAGTATTTAGCGCATCATTAAGGCATCTGCCAAGATTCGCTGCAGATGACGCTGGGCTAACGGTACTCGCCTGCTGGAACTTTGCAGCCGCTTACAGGCGTTCTGGCGCGCTTCGTAAGTGCTTCCACGCGCTTTCCATCCGCTGGGCCCACACGGCGCCGCTGGCGCTTAGCGCCGCTTCATATGCTGCCTCGATCTCA
Organism: Stenogyne calaminthoides; assembly: GCA_037126765.1. Lineage (NCBI taxonomy): Eukaryota > Viridiplantae > Streptophyta > Magnoliopsida > Lamiales > Lamiaceae > Stenogyne > Stenogyne calaminthoides. The sequence continues at coordinate 7,582,043 of JBBCBC010000002.1, read as the reverse complement.
CGCACGCCGGCTCCTTCGGCCTCGCTACGCAGCGTGCGTGCACAGTAGCATCAAGCCAGCAGCGTGCCTCCTTGGCGCGTTTAAGCATGACGACGCCGCCACGCCTTGTTCAGGATTTTATCTTTTAATTCTTCTTCGTCTCGCCTCCGTTTTCCCGGTTACAATTTATTTACAAAAAATAAATAAACCTAGATCTAGACTAGTCTATTACATTGATCAAATCAAACAAATCATAATCTACTCGTGAATTTTCTCATGAGGCAAAATGAATCCGAATGAATCGAATTAAAACCACAATTTATATGCATGCATAAATAAACACATTAAATTCCATGACAATTGGATACCTGCAAAAAAGATCTAGCAATTCTACTATCCAATTTCAAATTTAATGACAACAAATTAAATTACAATTTAAAATTTTGAGCCCAAAACCGTGGGCTCGATACGATTGTTGGGGAATAAGTTGCGACAGATCTATTCCGGGATGAATATTTAAATACAAATTTAATTCTCATAATTATTACTAGCATGAATTAATCCTATATTAATTCAAATAATAATCCAACAACAAATCGTGCATATAATTAAATCACGTAAATCCTACTCATGCGGAATTCTACGAGTTTACGTGAACGTACCTCTTGGGATGACAATGACTTTGTTTATTAGACACACCAAAAGAACTTCCCAAGTATTCCCTAAATCCTTGCTCGACTATCCGATTGGTAGGGACGCTTTGCGAACAATTAACAAAAGGAAAATAAATTATGTTGCAACAACTTTGTGGATTTGCTAATTTTTTCAAAGACATGGAATTGTTCTTGGGAATGAAAGAATCATCCCTATTTATAGAGTGGAGGTGGTCGAATTTTTAGGGCAAAATCAATGGGAAAATCTTTTTCTTGATCTCAAGAAATCTTGAATATATCTCCTATATTCTTTTTCCCATAATTATAATATTCCACAAAATCCCACCTACTCTTTGTTATGGATTAATTTCTAAAATTATAGGGCAAGAATCCAAGATTTGGATCTTCTTGAATTTATGAGATATTCTTGTATTTCAAGAAATACATATCTTCCATAATATATTTTCAAGAAAATCAAGAAAATCTTTCTTTCCCTTAATTATCAAAATTTGAAAAATATGCTTTATGGATAACCAAGGGGGAGATTTCTTGAATTTAATGAGATAATCTTGTATTCCAAGAATACATATCCTCATTCCATAACAAAATTCAAAGAAAATCTTTCTCCCCTTTTATCCATAATTTTCGAAAATTAGGAAAAAAATAAGCAACAATATTTATTTTATTTTAAACACCTTTTTCAGTTATTGGACCATATGTTGGGATACTTAGGGGCCTTAGGAGAATTAAGATTGGACCTTCCAATGGATCTTGAATTATCAATATTGAGCCAACAATATTATTCAAGCCCATAAATATTAATTAATCCCACTACATAATTAATATCAGACTATCCATCTTAACCCATATTACTGATCAATATGGCTCCGATTATTATTTCCGTGTTTAAGATTATATAGCCCATTAATTAATTCAAGCCTTTGAAATAGCGTTCGTTAATTAATATCTTTTTGTCCTTGGTCAAGGAGCGGTTCAACATTATTATCCATACCGTAAAACTAGTTCCACTTGCAAGATTTGGTATGATAAAGCTTTATGAACCTCCCAAGGGCAAATCGAACAAAAAGCGTCTTGCACACGATTCTCCGTATTAAATCTTAGCAATCACATGTGACAAATAATATTGCCCAAGATAAAAAGTATTGAATCTCGTTGATTCTCTACCCATGATAAGTCAAAGCAAGCGATTACCAACCACACGTGATCCTATTTAAGGAGCGAAGATTAAGAAATAACGAACCACCGAGGTCTAATTCTTCCATGTTCAGTTCTGAAGAATTTATCCTCCTGTAGGTCCTATTCAGTCCATCAGTCATGCACTAGTGTAATATCTTGGTCAAGACAAGCCAATCCGAGCCTTACACTTCAACCTTTCACGATGGATTGTTCATTTCCATCTAGGTCGTGAATGGTGTACTTTTAGTTACAAGGGACTGTTAATTTAATCTTTTCGTGATCGGTATCACTAAATTAACTACAATGTAACACGACTATTTATTGAACAGCTTATGCAAATAAATATATGTAACATTCGATGATATTTAAAGCATCAGTGACAAACAATTTATTTCAGTAAATAAGTCCGAAATTCAGTTTTGATTATACAAAGTAAAAGCATATTTTTCAGTATAATCCCAACACCCACAACACCTCTGGGAGCTCGCTAGCCCATTTCCCTTTTCCTCCCTCAATCTTAGCCTTCAGTGTGTGCTTGATGATTTTGTTCACGACCTCGACCTGACCATTCGATTGGGGATGGTATGGAGTTGAGATGAGTTTCGTGATCTTCCATTTTTTTAAAAAGCGTCTATTTTGAGGCCGTCGAACTGTTTTCCATTATCAGATATGATCGCCTGCGGTAATCCAAATCTGCAGATGATGTTCTGCCATATGAATTTGATGACGTGTTCTTGATCTATAGTTGCCAATGCCTCAGCCTCGGCCTATTTCGTGAAGTAATCTACCACTACCAGGGCGTATTTGACCGAGCCTGGGGCTGTTGGGAGTGGCCCAATGATGTCTATCCCCCACTTTGCAAACGACCAAGGACTGAGGATGCTTGTAAGTTCCTCTGGAGCGGCTTTGATGGAACGGGCATAGATTTGACATCTATGGCACTTGCGGGCAAAGATGAGAGCATCGGCCCTTAGAGTTGGCCAAAAATATATCTACCTTGTGGTCTTGTGGGCCAACGATTCTCCCCCTGCGTGGTTTCCGCATACCCCTTCGTGTATTTTACGCAGGACAACCTGCCCTTGTTCTGGTGTGATACATCGAAGTAGGGGTGTGTTGAAGCCTCGTTTGTATAATTTGTCATTGATCATTGTGTACTGCGCGACTCGCAATTGTAGCTGTCGGACTTGAACCCGATCAGTTGGCAGGAGACCACTTGTCAAGTATTCAATTATGGGTGTCATCCTGCTCGATGTAGGGGTTTCTAAGGTCGCGACTCTCGCGTGTGTGGTGGACGGGTGGGAAAGTATCGTGATGGTGACATCCTTCATTTCTGGTGATCCTTCGGAAGTCGCTAGTCACGCTAAGGCATCAGCTCACGAATTTTGTTCTCTCGGGATTAGTTTGACATGGATCTGTTCGAATTTTTGACACAACACCTTTACAATCTCTTGGTAAGTTGCCATCCTGTCATCCCGTGCCTCATATTCCCCCAAAACTTGGCAAGCTACGAGCTGGGAGTCTGTGTGAACCTGTAATCTATTGACGCCCATGGCAGTCGACATCTCAAGGCCGCCGATGAGTGCCTCATATTCGGCCTCATTGTTTGTCGCGGGAAAGTCGAAGGTAATGGCATTTTGGAAAGAGATGTCATCCGGACTTATCAGAACCAAATCGGCCCCCAACTTGTGGGAGGTCGCTGACCTGTCCACAAATAACTCCCACGGCGGGTTGTTTGAGCACTCGGCCTCTAAAGGGAAGGTAAGCTCGACGATGAAATTGGCTAGCGCCTAAGCTTTGATGGCAGGCCGGGGTGCGTATGTTACTCCGTATTGTCCAGCCTCGATGGCCCATTTGAGGCATCGACCCGTTGTATCAGGTCGGTGAAGGACATTCCTTAGGGGTGTGGAGGTGAGGACTTCGACCTGGTGATCGAAAAAGTACGGCCTTAATTTAATTCAGCGTTTGACTGACAAAGTAGATTGGAAATTCATTCCTGTCTTCCACTCGGACGAGTACCGTGCTCAAAGCTATTTTCAAGGTCACGAGGTATAGGGAGAGTTTCTCCCCTGGAACTGGTTTCGATAGGATGCTCACGTATGCCAGGTAGGCTTTAATTTTATCAAGAGCCTCCTGGCTTTCGGGTGTCCATTCAAACTTTGATTTCTTTCGGATCGTGTCGAACAGTGGCTTGCACTTATCCCCCATTCGGGAGATGAACCTGTTCAAAGCGCCAGACAACCTGTGAGTTTCTGCACCTCTTTCACATTTCGGGGTGCTCCCATGTCTAGAATGGCTTTGACCTTTGCTGGATTTGCCTCTATTCCTCGCTTGCTGACCAAATGCCCCAAGAACTTCCCCGATTCAACTCCAAAATTGCACTTTTTAGGGTTGAGTCTCATATTGAATTTCCTTAGGATGTTGAAGGTTTGTGCGAGGTGCGCAAGGTGGTCTTCCTTCTTTAGGCTTTTGACGACTATATCGTCGACGTAGACCTCTACCGACTTACCGATTTGATCGGCAAACATGTCGTTGACCAACCTTTGATATGTTGCCCCTGTTGGGATTATACTGGAAAGTATGCTTTTACTTTGTATAATCAAACTGAATTTCGGACTTATTTACTGAATTAAATTGTTTATCACTGATGCTGTGAATATCATCGAATGTTACATATATTTACTGCATAACTGTTCAATAAATAGTACGTGTTACATTGTAGTTAATTTAGTGATACCAGATCACAGAAGATTAAATTAACAGTTCCTTGTAACCAAAAGTACACCATTCACGACCTAGATGGAAATGAACAATCCATCGTGAAAGGTTGAAGTGTAACGCTCAGATTGACTTGTCTTGACCAAAGAGATTACACTAGTGCATGTCTAGTGCACTGAAGAGGACCTACATGAGGACAAATTCTTCAGAACTGAACTAGGAAGAATTAGACCTCAGTGGTTCGTTATTTCTTAATCTTCATCCCTTAAATAGGAACACGTGTGGTTAGTAAGTATTGCTTTGACTTATTACGGGTAGAGAATCAACGAGATTCAATACTTTATATCTTGGACAATATTATTGGTCACATGTGTAGCTAAGATTTAATACGAAGAATCGTGTGCAAGTACGCTTGTTCGATTTGCCCCCTTGGGAGGTTCATAAGTTTTATCATACCAAATCTTACAAGTGGAACTAGTTTCCGGTATGAGTAATAATGTTGAACCGTTCCTTTACCAAGGACAAAAAGATATTAATTAATGGAAAGCTATTTCAGTGGCTTGAATTAATTAATGGGCTAGATAATCTTAAACACGGGAAATAATAACCGGGAGCCATATTGACTATAATATGGGTTAAGATGGATAGTGCAATATTAATTATGTAGTGAGATTAATTAATATTTTATGGACTTGAATCATATTGTGGCTCAATATTGATAATTCAAGATCCATTGGAAGGTCCAATCTTAATTCTCCTAAAGGCCCCCCAAGTAGCCCAACATAAAGTCCAATAACTTGAAAAGGTGTTTAAAAATAAAATAAATATTTGTTGCTAATTTCCTCATATTTTTCGAAAATTATGAATAAAAGGGGAGAAAGATTTTCTTTGAATTTTGTTATGGAATGAAGATATGTATTCTTGAAATACAAGATTATCTCATTAAATTCAAGAAATCTCCCACTTGGTTATTCATATGTGAATTTTGAATTTTTTGAAATATAAGAGAAAGAAAGATTTTCTTGATTTTCTTGAAAATATATTATGGAAGATATGTATTTCTTGAAATACAAGTATATCTCATAAATTCAAGAAGATTCAAATCTTGGAATCTTGTCTCTTGGATTTTTCGAAATTTGGCCATAACAAGATGAGGTGGGATTTTTGTGGAATATTTTAATTATGGGAAAAAGAATATAGGAGATATATTCAAGATTTCTTGGAGATCAAGAAAAGATTTTCCCACATTGGTTTTTCCTCAAAAAATTCGACCACTACCCATCTATAAATAGGGGATGATTCTTTCATTCCCAAGTGCAATTCCATGTGCTGGAAAAATTAGTAAATCCACAAAAGTGGTGCAACAAATTTTATTTTTCCTTTTAGTTAATTGTTCGCGAGTGTCCTTCCACCGGATTGTCGAGCAAGGACTAGGGAATACTTGGGAAGGTTTTTTGGTGTGTTTTCATCAACAAGGCCATCGCCATTCCAAGGGGTAAGTTCACGTAAACTCGTAGTAATTCCGCATGCATAGGATTTACGTGAATTGTTTATATGCATGATTTGTTATTATTTGAATTAATATAGGATTAATTCATGCTAGTAATAATTGTTAGAATTAAATTTGTATTTAAATATTCATCCCGAATAGATCCAGGCAATTAGTTCCCCAACAATTGGTATCAGAGCCTCGGTTTCGAGCTCTGATCTTTAAATTGTAATTTAATTTGTGTTCATTAAATTTGAAATTGGATAGTAGAATTGCTAGATCTTTTTTGCAGGTATCCAATTGTCATGGAATTTAATGTGTTTATTTATGCATGCATATAAATTGTTATTTTTAATTCGATTCGTTCGAATTCATTTTGCCTCGTGGGAAAATCCACGAGTAGATTAGAATTTGTTTGATTTGATCAATGTAATAGATTAGTCTAGATCTAGGTTTATTTATTTTTGTAAAATAAATTGTAACCGGATCAGAAACGGAGGCGGAAATGAAGAATTAAAAGACGGGATTCGGAACCGGTGTAGCAAAAGGCGTCGTCGCGAAATGTGTTAAAGGAGGCACCCCGCGACGCGGATTATTTGTGGATAAGGGCGTGGGGGAAGGGCCGGCCGAGCACGCAGCGCGCGGATCGAGGTCGGGCACAGCGTCGGGCTCGACGGGCGAGGCGGGCCAGGGCGCGGATTGGCGGATCGGCATGGGCGGGATGTCTGGCGCCGCTTCGGGCGTCTTGCAGGATCTTGCGCGGGCGCCGAAGCTTGCCGAGAATATTTGTCGGCGTGCCGAAGCGTGGCGACCGCGGCGGCGTCGATGGCGCCGGGCCAGCGTCTTTTATTTAACTTCGACATGGCGGGAGTGCTAGGCGGGCACTCCGACCCATGGCTGGTCGATGGCGGGCTTGACTAGGCTTTTTTTTTAGGCGGTCAAGTGGGAGCTTTTCGAGACGAACAAATGAAGCTATATGAAGACGATTTCTCAAGATCAAGACATGACAAAAGAATTAACCATGATAATTGGATATATTTGCCCAATATGTTTAATTTTTTTGTTTTGATGTTATGCATTATTTTATGCTTATTTAAATTGTGTTTAAATTTGCAATGCATGAGAAAATGTTTTGAAAAATCTCACTTTCCAAAATTACTAAGTATGCTTAAACAATTAATTGACAATTTTATGAATAATAAAATTGAATTAATTTTGACCTCCATGATTTATTTATTTGTGAATTCTTTTGGAGAAATTCCCCCACGGGACGGTCAAAAGATAGCTTTCACATGAATAAATTCCAAATGGATGATTGTGGATTATTACTAGTGGCGACGATGACCCTCCCCACGAGGCTCGTTCAAAGCAAAATAATAATTCTGTATTTAATCATGGTTATTACTTAGGTATAAAATTGATATGCATATACTTCCCCGAAGTCCCTGTCAATTTTATATTGGTCAAGTGGGAGCCGACTATTAATCTAGTTATTAAAGGTTTGTAATTATTCTTGTTTGTAACTCCTTGAATGTGTTTAAATAATGACCCCCCCGCGTGGCTTATTTAAACTGTTTTGAGATGTTGGTTGATGCATGTTCATATTTTTTTTGAGATTTTAATATGAAACATGTGATCTAACCTTGTGATATATTTGTGCTTATGCATATTATTATTTATTTCAGTTCATCATGTAGCAACCTTTTAATCCACTGTTCAATATACTTAAAGACAATTTGCTTACTGGTGAAAACTTTGTTGATTGAGTCGTAAACTTACTATTGTCCTCATTTGCACAAAGCCATAACGGGTTCTCACTACACCTAAAACCAGAAAAGCCAAAAGATGAGTCAACTAAAATGGTTAAGAAAGAGTATCTTGTTGGGAGCGTTCAATGAAATGGCAAAGTGTACCATCTTGCTTCTATGTCGATGTGTTGCAACACCAACACGAGCGTTGAGACATTGCAGACATCATGACTAGTCTTAAAGCGATGTTTCAACATCAGAACCGTGTGGCTCATCAGATCACCATGAGGGACTTGCTCTCTATGAAAATGGTGGACGGAACGCTCGTAAGGGAGCACGTTCTCCAGATGATGGTTCACCTTAACAAACTTGAGGTACTTGGTATTTGAATCGACGCCGAGACCCAAATCGATTTCGTGCTCCACTCTCTCCTTAGAAAAGTTTTGAACAGTTCAGGCTGAACTACCAGATGAATAATCAGAATTTCTCGATGCCTAATCTATTGCAAGCTTTGGTCTCGGCAGAGGCAATATTGGGGCAAAAGAGTCAAGCCTTGGTGGCAAATGGACCTTCTTCTTCTTCTAGGCCAAGGGGTGGTAAGAACAAGAAAAAGGACAAAAACCACAAGCAAGTGAACTCAAGTGTTGCCAATGACAAAGAAAAGGTGAAGGGAGGTGGAGGAGTGAGCAAGCCAGCTAGGGGGAGGTGCTTCAAGTGCGGTGAAAAAGGACATTGGAGGTCAGCCTGTTCCAAAACCAAAAGGAATGGAAAGAAAGGTAATTCTCACGCACTAGTTGTTGAAACTTGTTTAGCGGCATATGCCTCCCATTCATGGGTGGTGGATCTGGATCCACCGATCATGTTTGTTTCACTTTCTGAGGGGTTCAAGCGGACCAACAACTTAGTGGGAGTGAGATCCTCATCACCGGGCGATGCTACGAGAGTGGCAAACAAGCGATGGGAGAAGTGCACCTGTCCTTTGAAGACAGAGTTTTAATTTTAAGAGATGTACTTTACGTTCCGAATTTTAGAAAGAACTTAATTTCTGTTTCAAAACTTTACCTTGATGGATATTCGGTTACTTTTGATAAAGTTGTTACCATTTCTCTTTATGATAAATTTATCTGTCATGGAACGTTGTCAAGTAATCTCTATACAATTAACTGTGCACACCACTCACGAAATGCATCCTATAACACATCAATTGTTTCCAACAAAAGAAAACGTTCATCAGACATGAACGAAACACTTCTATGGCATCTAAGATTGGGACATATTAATCCAAAGAGGATCCAAAGGTTGGTAGAAGACGGTTCACTGGAGTCTCTCCAAGTTGAACCAATTTCAACCTGCGAATCATGTTTGGAGGTTAAAATGACCAAGAGGGCATTCGGAGCCAAGGGGAATAGAGCCAAAGAAGTGTTAGAAATCGTTCACACAGACGTATGTGGTCCAATGTCAACCAAAGCAAGAGGAGGTTACGAGTATTTCGTCACTTTTATTGATGATTACTCGAGGTACGGTTATATTTTCCTTATGAAGCATAAATCTGAGACCTTTGAAAAATTCAAAGAATTTAAGGCTCAAGCAGAGAATCATAGGGAAAAACGTATCAAGTCTCTACAATCCGATCGTGGAGGCGAGTACCTCAGCGATGAGTTTTTGAACTACTTGTCAGATGAAGGGATTGCATCCCAGCTAACTGCACCCGGAACCCCTCAACAAAACGGGGTTGCAGAGGGAAGAAACATAACTCTTTTGGAAATGGTTAGATCAATGATGAGTTATGCGGATCTTCCCAAGTCGTTCTGGGGTCATGCCTTGGAAATAGCGGCTTACATTCTGAACTTGGTGCCATCCAAATCGGTTCCCAAAACTCCCAAAGAATTGTGGACCGGGCGCAAGCCCAGTTTGAGACACATGAGAATTTGGGGGTGTCCGGCCTACGTGTTGGACAAGGAAGCCAGGTAATTGGATCCTCGATCAGAATTAAGGCTGTTTATAGGATACCCCGAGGGAACAAAAGGGTGTATGTTCTATGGTTCCGAAGATCAAAAGGTGGTAATAAGCACCCATTTTAGATTTTTAGAAGAAGACTATATGAACGAAAGAAGACCCAGAAGTTAGATTACCTTAAGTGAGCTAAGGAGGCTAACCTCATTGCCAACTGTACAAGATGACATACCAAACGACACACTTACACAACCAGAACCTCGTCGTAGTGGGAGGGTTGTGAAACAGCCCGAGAGATTCATGGGAATAGGAGAGTCCTCGGACTTGATTCCCGATCAAGACGAATCAGACCCATGGACATATGATGAGGCAATCCAAGACAAGGATGCGGTTTCTTGGCAAAAGACAATGAAAGCAGAAATGAGGTCTATGGATCATAACAGAGTGTGGGAGCTAGTCGAACCACTTAATGGGGTCAAACCTATTGGTTGAAAGTGGGTATACAAGAGAAAGAGGGGATCGGACGGGAAGGTGGAAACCTTCAAGGCAAGACTTGTGGCGAAAGGTTATACTCAGAAAGAAGGGATCGACTATGAGGAAACCTTTTCACCTGTAGCGATGCTCAAGTCCATCCGGATTCTCTTGTCGATTGCTGCACATCTCGATTTTGAAATCTGGCAAATGGATGTCAAGACAGCTTTCCTTAACGGAAGTCTTGATGAGGAAATCTATATGCAACAACCCCAAGGCTTCATTGAAAAGGGCCAAGAACACCTGGTTTGTAAGCTCATGGAGTCCATTTACGGACTCAAACAGGCATCCAGAGCTTGGAACCAATGTTTTGATCATGTAATAAAGTCTTATGGGTTTGATCAAAACGAGTTCGAAAGTTATGTGTATAAAAAGCGTGTCGGAACTGCATTGGTATTCTTAGTACTATACGTAGATGACATTCTGCTCATCGGGAACGATGTAAAGGTGTTATCGGACGTAAGGGCATGGTTTTCAAAACAGTTTGATATGAAGGACTTAGGGGAAGCCGGGCACATCCTTGGGATCAAGATCACTCGAGATCGCAAGAAAATGATGATAGGCTTATCGCAAGCTTCATACATAGACACTGTCTTGAAACGATTCAGCATGCAGGATTTCAAGAAATACTTTGTACCTTTCAGACATGGAATCTATCTATCCAAGGAAATGTGCCTTAAGACACAAAGGGAGATAGATGACATGAAAGGCATTCCTTATGCTAATTTTGTCGGAAGCCTTTGTATATACAATCTTTGTGCAGACGAGACGGATATCTGCTTTTTGTCGTTGGCATGGTAGCAAGATATCAAAGTAACCGGGGAAAGAACATTGGACGGCGATTAAAAACGATACAAGTATCCGAAAAGAACTCGAGATAGAATGTTGGTTTATCGATCGAATAATCTAATCCCCCATAGGCTACGGACTCGGATTTCCAATCGGACTTAGATTCGTAAAAATCTACCTCCGGTAGTGTGTTTTGCATGGGGAGGATCCATGACATGGACAAGCGTCAGCGAAAAATCGTCGCAGATTCTACCATGGAAGCCGAATATGTAGGCTAACTTGCAGGCGGCGAAAAAAAGTTTTCGCTCAAGAACTTCCTAGTGGACTTGGATGTAGTTCGAATTTGCCAAATGAGAATCATCATTTATTGTGACAATGCGGAGCGATTTGTAAATTCAAGGGAACCAAGAGCCCACAAGGCCAACAAACACATTGAAAGGAAATACCATCTTATACGAGATATCGTTAAGAGATGAGATATAGAGGTGGCAAAAGATCGTGATCGTGAGACAACCTAGGCGATTCATTCACAAAGGTGCGCCTCGTAATACATTCGAGAGACATGTGGAAGGGATGGGTGTCAAGACCGTTGCTATCTGCTTTGAGTATAAGTGAGAGACATTATTAGGTTCGTGTAGGTGACATTATATGTCACGGATCTACACGTAGAGACATGTTGTAGTATACTTAAAAGCGGACTTTGAGTATAAGTGGGAGATTGTTGGGATTATCTTTGGAAAGTATGCTTTTACTTTGTATAATCAAACCTGAATTTCGGACTTATTTCTTGAATTAAATTGTTTATCATCGATCTTTGTGAATATCATCGAATGTTACATATATTTACTGCATAACCTGTTCAATAAATAATACGTGTTACATTGTAGTTAATTTAGTGATACCAGATCACAGAAGATTAAATTAACAGTTCCTTGTAACCAAAAGTACACCATTCACGACCTAGATGGAAATGAACAATCCATCGTGAAAGGTTGAAGTGTAACAGCTCAGATTGGCTTGTCTTGACCAAAGAGATTACACTAGTGCATGTCTAGTGCCTTTGAAGAGGATTCCTGAGGAGGACAAATTCTTCAGAACTGAACTAGGAAGAATTAGACCTCAGTGGTTCGTTATTTCTTAATCTTCGTCCCTTAAATAGGATCACGTGTGGTTAGTAAGTATTGCTTTGACTTATTACGGGTAGAGAATCAACGAGATTCAATACTTTATATCTTGGGCAATATTATTGGTCACATGTGTAGCTAAGATTTAATCTGAAGAATGCATTATTAAGCAAACTTTGTTCAATTTGCCCCCTTGGGAGGTTCATAAGTTTTATCATACAAAATCTTGCAAGTGGAACTAGTTTCCGGTATGAGTAATAATGTTGAACCGTTCCTTTACCAAGGACAAAAAGATATTAATTAATGGAAAGCTATTTCAGTGGCTTGAATTAATTAATGGGCTAGATAATCTTAAAACGGGGAAATAATAGCCGGAGCCATATTGACTATAATATGGGTTAAGATGGATAGTGCAATATTAATTATGTAGTGGGATTAATTAATATTTTATGGGCTTGAATAATATTGTGGCTCAATATTGATAATTCAAGATCCATTGGAAGGTCCAATCTTAATTCTCCTAAAGGCCCCCCAAGTAGCCCAACATAAATTCCAATAACTGGAAAAGTTGTTTAAAAATTAAATAAATATTTGTTGCTAATTTCCTCATATTTTTCGAAAATTATGAATAAAATGGGAGAAAGATTTTCTTTGAATTTTGTTATGGAATGAAGATCTGAATTCTTGAAATACAAGATTATCTCATTAAATTCAAGAAATCTCCCACTTGGTTATTCATATGTGAATTTCGAATTTTTTGAAATATAAGAGAAAGAAAGATTTTCTTGATTTTCTTGAAAAAATATTAAAATATCTATTTTTTGGAAGATATCTATTTCTTGAAATCCAAACAAGTATATTTCAAAAATTCAATAATATAGGATTTTTTGGAATATTTTGCTAGTAATAATTGTTAGATATATTAAATTTTTATTTAAATATTCATCCTCAAAAATAGATCCAGACCCAATTAAATAGGGATGATTCTTTCATTCCCATGCAATTTTTAGTAAATCCCAAAAGTGGTGCAACAAATTTTATTTTTCCTTTTAGTTAATTGACCGCCAAAGTGGCGGGATTGTCGAGCAAGGACTAGGGAATACTTGGGAAGGTTTTTGTGTTTTTTCATTCATTCAAGAGATAAGTTCACGTAAACTTCGTAGTAATTCGCATCAAGAATGAGCATGATTTGTTATTATTTGAATTAATATAGGATTAATTCATTTTAGTAATAATTGTTAGAATTAAATTTTTATTTAAATATTCATGGTGATATCCGGAATTGCATTTTTTAGACCAAAGGGCATCCTCTTCCAAAGATGAGAGTCCAGAATGAACATCATCTCATGGCTATCGGGTGATATCTGCGGCGTCCCCATAAATGACATCATCTCTCAATTGACCGTGTTGTCATCAATTGGTCGATATGAGGCATGGGGAAGAAATCTTTCGGACAAGCCTCATTGAGGTCGGTAAAATCAATGCAAAGTCGCCAGGTTCCGTTTGAATTTTTCACCAACACCGCATTGGCTACCCATTGTGGTTGGTCGGCCTGCTTAATCAGGTCGTAGTCTAGCAACTTCTTCACTTCTTCAGCCAGTGCTGCATATTATTTTGGGCCAAATTTCTGCCTCTTTTGGGCTATCGACCTCCGAGCTGGGTCGATGTGTAATCGATGACAGACGACTTCCAGATCAATCCCTACCATGTCTTTGTGTGACCATGAGAAGACGTCCAAGTTCTTTTTGATAAAGTCGATGACTTTCCCCTTTAGGTTGTCCGGTATCTTGGAGCCTATGATAACTTCTAGATCTGGACGAGCTGGATCTACCTTGACTTTCTCGAGTTCCTCCCCCGGGGTTGCCCTTGAGGCATCTTGTCGGGGGTCGTCGATCTCTGCCTCGAGTAAAAACTCTTCCGGTTCAGGTCCCATTCTCGGGTTGAGGTCGCTGTGACTTCTTTTCTTACTCGCTCTTTTGTTATTCAATTCTTCACCTTGTTTCTCACTACTTATTACAAGTATTTGTTTGCTAGATGTTGATGCGGAATTTAAAAGAGACGAAGAGTAAATTAAACAACCTCTTGCATCAACTTGGTCACCTTTAACGGTGCCGACCATTATTTCTTGGTGGGGAACTTTACACAAAAATAAAAAGTGGAGGACGCAGCCTCAAATTCATTCTCAAAAGGCCTCCCAAGAAAGCCGTTATAGGAACTTGGGAGGTCGACGACTAGAAAATCTAACAACCTAGTTGCCTTAACTTCAATGTTCAAAGTAGAGACTAGCTCGACAGCCAGTCGAATCATTCCTGATGGCTTCACTGTTGCATCACCGAAGCCTTTCACGACGTGGTCGCATGGGGTGATGTCAGCATCATAGTCCCCGAGTTGATCCAGGGTTTTCTTGAAGAGGATATTGCAGAAGGCACCCCCGTCCACCAGAAGTCGGCACACAGTAGTTCCCATGATGTTTGCTTTGATCACAAGGGGATCGACATTCGGGTAGACTATTCCAGCTTTATCCTTCTCGCCGAACTCGATCGTACTGGTTTCTTCCCCCACTGTAAAGACTGACATCACCATTTTCTTGGCATTCTCTATCTCCCTCATCTCAGTCTTCATCCTCCGTTTGGAAGAGGAAGTCGAAGAGATTCCTCCAATTGTTCCAAGGGGAGAGAGGGTATGTATGACGCGACCTCCCGCATTCTTGGGCATGGGCGGGATAGGTCGTTCCCCCTGCCCTATTCCCTGGTTGACATTTCTGGGGGCGGGCTCCCCCTGTTGTGGACGATCTGCCTGTTGGAGACCTCTTTGAGCGCTATCGTGGTCCCTCTGAGGTCGCTTGACAAACTCGTCCAACAAACCATCTTCGTATAGCCTTCAGAGTTTGGGGAGTAGATCCTTGCACTCGCTTGTGTAGTGGCCTACCTGTTCGTGAAAATGACAGAACTTGTTGGGATTTATCTTGCCTTTGTTCTTGATGGGACGAGGCGGGAGGAGTAATTCCCGCTCTCTGATCTGATTGTAAACATGTCCGGGAGTCATGCCCAATGCTTCCATTAGCTTGACTGGGATGTTCTCTTCGAAGGGCTTGAAGCTGTCGGGTGCCTTGTAATGTCCCCCCGGCTTTCTTGGAGCTTTTCTTAGGATCTGCGACTTCCTTATTATCGGAGAGTCGAGATTTCAGTAGCTCCGATGAGTGGATCAAGTCGCTAGCTCGCCTCCGGAAGTTGGCATAGCTGGTCGGATATTCGGCGGTCATGCGCCGCCAAAGCTTGGTTCCCTTCCTGAGGCAGAAGATGGCCCCAAGCAGTTTCGCCTCATCCCCTATGGGGTCTCCTTCGAGTATGAGTTTGTCGATCCTTTCAATGTAAGACCGATCTGACTCTGTATCACCCTGTTGAGTATTCATTAGACGTTGCCTGGTCGCAAGTCGGGGTGCCAAAGTCGTGAAGTGGGTCAAGAACAGCATGGCAAGCTGTTCAAAAGTGTCCACCGAGAATGGTGGTAGCGAGGTAAACCACTGATGAGCTTGGTCGCTCAGAGTAAAAGAAAAGAGCCGACACTTAGTTGCATCGGATGTGCCCATAGAGGCCATGTAGGAATTGTACTTCGCCACGTGGACTCTTGGGTCTCTGTTTCCACTATAGCGGTCCAAGGTTGCTATGCTGAACTTTCTCTGGGTAGGCGCCAGAGTAACCATGGCCCCGAGTGGAGAATCCGAGATGGTGAGGATATGGTCTGTTCCCGCCGGCCCATTTTGATTTTCCACTCATTCGAGAAGTCGCTGGACTATCCGGGTTAGTACCGCGACCTGAGCGTCGTGATGATCCCCTGTCGGAAAAACCATCGGAGGATCGCCACGATGGACAGCTGATCCCCTCGGCAATTCATCGTGGTGTAGGTTCAGAGCCAGCGTGAGGTCACGCTCCACCTGATCAGCATGTCGAGGCTGAGATTGGGCCTCATCCTCGACGACCATTGGGACTTTTTGAACCCCTAGGTCCCCAAGTCGGTTGAACACATTGTCTGACCCCGCCGGTCTCTCCAGGAGTCGACGATTCTGGACCATAGCGTGCTTTGCCGGGTCGTAGGCCAGTTGGCCCATTGAACGTCCCTCTCTGGCCAAGTCGCCCTTATTCTTTGAAGTTCTGGCGTCCTGGGCGACCTTTTTGACCGGGGGTTGTTCTTCTTCGCCGTCGAAGGTGAGGCGTTTCTTGTTGAGGATGGCCATTACGGCCTTCGCGTCCTCTGGTGTTTGGACCAGATTCCACCTGTCCGGAGTGATCAACGGAGCCACCAGACGAGTGCGCTACGAGCTTAGAGAGGCTTCGCCACCATCACGGGCATCCGCTTCACGTCTTGTAAGGTTACCTTGGTTGATCGCCATTGCTTGATCGGAAAGGTGGGTTTTCTCAGGAATTGATGTAATTCTTCAAGAAAACTTTCCCACAGACGGCGCCGATTGTTGTGCCCGGTTTATAACTTCCAACCAACAAATAACAATTAAATGGATGATCAACGTAAACAAAATAACACTTAAATTTAATTACCCAGTTCATCTTTTAAATAAGACTACGTATGGGGGCGCCCAAGCCACGAATTTTATTACTCTTTATCTGCCTAATGATCTAAGATTGCTCCCCTTTACAATGAATAGCATGAGGTATATATAGACAAATAATTAGGTTATAGGTCTTCGTTGACTTCTTCCGTGGGCTTGCTAGGGCTTCGGCCGCCAAGGCTAGGGTTCCCCTTAGGGTTTCCCGGTTTAGTCTGCAATTCTCGCTCCTGGATACGCATACCATGTTTATACTTCGCAATATATGCACCCTTAACTACCCATATTTTTTCCATATTTATACCTCCACCGACTTTGGGCTGAAGTCGCTCCCGACCTGCGTACCTTCTAAGTCGCCTCCGACCTGCATACCTTCTAAGTCGCCTCTGACCTGCATACCTTCTAAGTCGCCTTGCGACTTACATGGCCCGGGCGAGGTCGTCCCACACATATAGACAAGGCGGACAACCGTTCATATAATCAGTTCGGGATCCAGATTAATCCATGCTACAACAAACATCAATAAATATTTATCAAACAATCAAAGATATATATACCAGCATGCATAACATTGACAACAATGAAGAACATTCTTGCTCACAATTCTAAAACTAAAATCGCCAAAAAAAATGACTACTAGCCATAGATCCGTCACCACCACCACCCTCCTCCATTCAACCACCTTTGTCATCACATTGGGGGTGGTGGCTCTTTTTTTTAGCCGCCACAAACCACCACCGTTTGGTTGCGGATTTCCCACACCACACCGCACCACATCTCTAAAAAAAAATAAAACCCCCACTCCGACCACGGCAACAGTGCCTCCGACCAACACACCATCTTCTTTGTGGCTGACAGGGATGGATCCAGGATTGAATAGTGAGGTGGGCTGAAAAATAATTTTTTTTGGGCACAATAAAATTTAGAAAATAAAACAGAGAGAACGGATTTCTTTCAGTGAAATAATAAAATATTACGATGTAAATTTATATTGTATCCTACGAGACTTCGAAATATAAAATTGATTTATCTATACTAATAAAAAAAAAGTGAGATAAAATTAAATCATATAACTGTAAGCAATACTAAAATACTTATTAATTAAAGTATTCAAATTATTTTCACTACTGAAATGCCCCCAATCAACAAATCAGTTCAATTATATTATTTCTATTATTTAATTAACGTCCAGCTAGGGATTTTGAATTAAGATGGGCTAGTTTCTAAGTGGACTCTGTGATAAAATTTAAAGGGCTCGAGTGGGCTGGTGTAGAAAAAAGTTACATATAAAGGGCCATATACGTACATATATAGGGAGCTATTCTGAATTTGCACTGGGCTGAAGCCCAATGCTGCCCTTGAATAGATCCGTCCCTGGCTGAAGAGATAGAGAGAGAGAGTGAACAAAATTCTATTGTTGGGGTGAGAGGGGTGAAGAAAGGGAGACATAGTTTGATTTGATGGGGATGAGATGGGTGATGTATGTAATCTGATGAGTGGGGGTATTTGGAACGTTTAATAACAAAAATTATGTATCTATTAGTAAGAAAAAAAAAGGGATGTACCTGGTAGTAAGGGTATGTTTGTTTTGAGCTTGAGGTGGATGAGACAAATTCGGATGGGGGAAATCTTGTGAATAGTAATTATTTGTTTGTTTTGGGTTGGATGTAGTAGAGATGGATGGAGTCTTATTCAAATCAATATTTTTTAATTATGATGATGTATTATTTTATTATTGTTAGTTAGTATGATAATAATTGTATGAAAGAAAAGTGTAATAAAAGTAGGAGAGATAATGAATTATTGTAAGAAAAGTATGAGAGATAATGAGTTGGTGTAAGAAAAATAGTGATGTGATAATTTTAGGGTATAGATATATTATAGGGGTGAATATGTATTTGGATGTAGGATGAGATGTGAAAATTCAAAAAGTGGACGGGACGGGGGGAGGCCCATCCCCCATCCGGACCTCCCCGGCTGAAAACAAACACCACCTAAGGGCTCTCATTTTTTTTTGTAGTTTTCAATCATAAGCCTGGAATTTTATAATTTATTTTTTGGTTAAAAAAAAGAGCTAGGATTTTGCCACTAACTGTATTTGTTAATTTTTAGTGTAATGTTGTGGATTTTGTTAATTAGTCGTTGTTGGCTTTTCATCGCAGAATGGTTTTTTTTAGTTCGATCTTAACAATTAATATCATTAATATTGCGCAATGGTGAATCTGCAAGTGAGATGATTGGTTATAGGAGATGGAATAATCATAGAATATCAAAACATATATTTATTCAACGAGATCATTAATTCGAATTATCATTTTATTTTTTAAAAGAAGAGGTGAGATGACTAATCAATAAATCAAATTGATTTGAGTGGACTTTTCTAATATTATCTATTACTAATAATAAAGAAAGCGAAGTTGAAAATGGGTCAGTTACCTAACAATTCCCAGTTCTTTATCCTTTCCTTTTTGTAACGTTTTTTTTAAAGCAACTTATGTCCTTATCCTTCGACAAAATCCCCCATTAATTGGCATCAAAATCCGTGTCACCAAACTTATCTCCGCGCATCCTCCGCCCTTGCCGTCCACCGCCGTTGGGAATCCCAAAAGTCAGTTCCCTAGAGTCTCAGTTGCAACAAACGACTGTATCCTCAACACTAAAACTCAAGGTTTGTATTTGCTACCATTCCTTTCTCCATTTCTGCACCGTCCTCTCCGCCATTCTTGTGTTTCCAATTTTTTATTTGTTGTAAATTTTTCATGCAATTTGATTATTGCAATTTGTCATGCCCCAATTTAAAAAAAAAACGGACTTTTCATAAAGTGGTTAATATAACTAACTTTAATGTGCCAAAATTTGAGATACAACAGTAAAACAAATCTTTGCAACGACTATTAATTTTAAAAACATACTCCATCCGTCCCACTATAAGTTTATCACTTTCCTTTTTAATCTGTTTCACAATAAGTTTCTCATTTCATAAATAAAAAAATAATTTCACTATCCATAATTTTTATCCTCATTTTTTCACTCAATATTACACTCACTACTCTACTCATTACTCCACTGCCTTTTTTCTCTCCCCCAATACCCAAAACTATCATTCATTTTTATTATTTTATTATTATTTCTTAATTAAAACACCCAAAAGAAATAGGGAAGTTATAGAGGGACGGAGGGAGTATTAATTTTGACACCGGAAACATAATTTTTTATTATTATTTATTTAGCATTTAGAAGAAATTAAAGACAATTAGAGGGTCGTCATTCATCCTCACTCCTCATCGCCTAATTCCTCAACCTGAAATTTGTAAATTGATGGGGTGAGTATGGAATCACACTCAGTGGGACTCAATTGTTCAAGTTAAATATTAAACATGAGTTGTACACATCAAAGCAAACAATAAATATTATCATACTTTAACTTAATCACATAAAAATTTGTCTTAAAGTTGTAGGCCTTTCCAAAGTCATTTAATTGATATTATTATTCCTACACGTAGAGTTGTGAATCTTCCCAAAGTCTTTTTAATGACTTTGGTATTTTCACACGTAGAGTTTGTGAACCTTCCCAAAGTCGTTTTAATGACTTTGATATTCTCACACGTACAGTTTGTAGACTTTTCCAAAGCCTTTTTAATGACTCAATATTCCCACACGTAGAATTTCTCATGGAGCACTGCGGGCCTTCCCAAGGTCATAAAATGACCTTGATCATTTCCGAGGACAACTTTTATGGTCCGGGACTTGTGAACTAGTCCCCGACTGTTAGATTTTATAACATTGAATTTCATGAAATATTTCAAGTAGCATAACATGGATTATAACATGTAGCACACATTTAACAATCACGTATAAAACATTAAACTATAAACAATTTGCTCTATGAACCATTGTAGAAATATCTAAAGAAAATCCCACCTCGATATGCTTGCAAGAAATAATAGGTAGAAGCATCGTACAAATATATCCTCGTAATTGTCGTTGCCTTCACAGGTATAATCTCTAATCCAACAAAAATGGTGGAGATGAGAAAATAGAGGTTGTTGTACGTTTCTGTTCCAACGAGGAAGTGAAAGTCAATTTTCTATTTTGTTGAAAGAAAGAGGAATTTGATATTGTTGAGGAGAGTACGTAAGAGAAATGTGGGTTTACCTATTGTATATTGAAAATGAGTTTCTTTACCATTATTGAGAAAGTAACGACAGGAATTTGAAGAATAATTGGGGTGGCAATGAAGGTTGGGAATTGAATAGTATTAAATATAATTAAATTAAATTAAAAATATTTTCAAAAAGTAATTTAATAAGAAAAGTTATGAGTATTTATTTTATAAAAAGTAATGGGTATTACAATCTACTCCACCAACAATAATTGTCCTCAATATTTAATATTTTATTATGTGGACTACTAATAATAAGTGCTTTTATTCTAAGGATCTTGTTGTCCTCCATCTCCATGGCTTGTCATAAAAAAACTCTCGAGCCTTCCCTTTTGATGTTGAGCTTGAATTTCCAAGATCAGGAAAATATTTGGCCTTGTGACCCGACTTTTTTGAATCTAAAGCATTTCCGTTGTCCCCATAGTATTCTCCGGAGTGATTCTTCCCACATGTTGCACAAGGCGGCCTAATAGGTTGAACGATTTCACCTGCAGATCCCAAAAATTTGTCCATTGTGGAGTTACTCTAGGGCCACATGGTTGTTGGGTTACTCTCCAATCTTGTTTTTTTGTTTAAGTTGTCATCGTCGTTGTTGTTAGGAGCTTGATCACCCCATTTCATTTTTCCTAGATTTTCAGTTGGCCTTCGGTTGGCGTTTTCAGTCTATTGACTTATGGCAATTTCCCACGCTCTCTTGATTAAGTCACTGAAGAGCATGTCCCTGTGACTCGCGGGTATGCTTCGTATTTCCGGACGCATCTCATGTTGGAATTTAGAGGCACGTAAACACGTAATATATGCGCAGCGGAAATAAATAATTCACCAACAACGAACAATTAATTGCATAATTAAATACGAGTAAACGTAAACAAAATTCTTACAGCAATTCGTACATGGATTCCTCAACTATTGTATCCACACAACAGTCGTTTACTAACTCGCATAGATCTGCCAGCGTTGAATCCCCTAGATGAATTTGCTAGGAAAATTCTAACTTAGAGATTTTTGGAGAAAATATGAAGTCTTACATTATGAATTCCCAAGAGCTCATATATATATAGAGGAGACCCAGCTTAAATCTTAAGCTAACTTGATTAGGAAATAAAATCCATAATCTTGTAAATTAAATCTCATAGATTTAATTCTCATATACAAAAATCTCTACGGATTTGATTTTCATGTATATCAAATATCTACGGATCTGATATCATATATATCAAATCCCATAGTAATATTCCATATATTATTACTGGGAATTCTATTTAATTAAATCTAATTTAATTAAATAGTAATAATAATTAATTCTAAATATAATTATTATTATATTCTCCATAAATTAAATATTAATATCCAATATAATATTTAATCAACCAATTATAATTAGTAAACAACAATTACTTGTTGTGTGACTCATATGCTCTCATATATCAAGCGATTAGTCAAACTAACGGTCTTAATTGAACCCTAGACAATAAATCAGACATTCTCAATATATGAGGTACGTTGCGAGAAACGTGCAACTACCTGTAACTGAAATATGGGTTATTGCGATATTTTTCTTTCATTCACGAATACTCGATTAGTCTTGAACATGATGAAGTGTCTATTCAAATAACTTAATTATATTATCTCTAATCACTAATTGATCACTTATGTCACACTTGGCCACAAAGTCCAAGTTGACGTGCATCGGTCGATGTCTTTGATCCAATTATGATGAGAAGATGATTATTCTTTCTAAATCCACATTGAGGAATGAATCATATTCTTGGCTCAACTACCACGCACATGCATTTCGTAATGAACCCAATCCAAGCCATATCTACCCATGGAAGGGTGCAAGCGTCGGTCATGGTCAAAGTTCATTACTCCACACATGTCGTGCGTATTAACCTCAAGTCAAAGGAGTATCACATCGTTCCCACTAACCGAGACACCCGTAGACACATATTGTGGAACTACATCAAACGGTTTCTCGGATGGGTATAGCAATACCCTCTAAGGTATCTGTGCATCCATCATGAGATACCTAGTATATCGTAGTAAGTGAGATCTTACTACACTCTCTAAGAGTATGATGCAGATTGCACACCAATCTCAATTGCATCATCAATATCTCATTCTTGATGATCCTCAAGTGGGGCCATTTGAGAATCATGTTGGGATAACATATGTCAGGATCTATCGGGATGACCTCATAAACACAAATTTAAATTAACAATTATTACTAGCATGAATTTACCTAAGTGAATTCAAATAATAATCAATCCAACAACAACATGCAAATAATATTTCATGTAAAATATCCTAGCATGCGGAATTTCTAGGAGTTTACGTAAATGTACCCGTTTGAGAGACGGTCTGAGACAAACAGGATCAAGTATCTGGATACCCACCAAAAGTCCTTCTCAAGTATTCCCAAGTCCTCGTCCAATAACCCCGGTGGAAGGTTCTCCAATGAACGATTTATAAAACAAAGGAAAATAAAAAATTGTTGCACCACCTTTGTGGATTTCTAATATTTCCAACACATGGAATACTAGGGAATGAAAAAATTCACCCCCTTATTTACAGAGATGGGGTGGACGAAAATTTTAGCCAAAAGGGGACTAGGAAAAATCTTTTCTTGATCTCCAAGAAATCTTGAATATATCTCATATATTCTTCTTTCCATGTGTATTTTTCCACAAAAATCTCACACCCTTATTTAGCCTAATATTTTCAAAAATAATAGGGGATCTTTCAAGATTGAATCTTTCTTGAATTTATGAGATATTCTTGTATTCCTAGAATACATATATTTTTCCATAAAAATCTTTCCAAGAAAATCAAGAAAATCCTTCTTCCTATTATTGCTCTATAATTTTCGAAAAATTCCCAATTAAGGAAGCAGAGTGGGAGATTTCTTGAATTTATGGGATAACCTTGTATTCCAAGAATACATTATCTCCTTTCCATAAAATCTTTTCAAGAAAATCATTCTCCCTCTTTTCTTTTATATTTTCAAAAAATAAGGAAATATAATGCAACAATAATTTATTTTATTTTAAGCATCTTTTATTTATTGGACTATAATTGGGCTACTTGAGAGGCCTTTTGGAGAATTAAGATGGACCTTCCAATGGGCTTCTGAATTCCAATATTGAGCCACAATATAATTCAGCCCATTAATATTAATTAATGTCACTATATAATTAATATTGCACTATCCAACTTAACCCATATTATGGTAATATGGCTCCCGATTATTATTTCCCGTGTTTAAGATTATTTAGTCCATTAATTAATTAAGCCACTGAAAAACTTTATATTAATTAATATCTTTATCCTTGGAGTGAGGACATCCCAACTTTATTATCCATACCGGAAAATTAATTTCACTTGCAAGATTTGGTATGATAAAGGTTTCGGGCCCACCAAGGGGACCAATCAAGCAAGACATTGAAAGCACATGATTCACTGTATTAATTTAGCTAGGGTATCGAAGTCGCAATGATTCTCTTCCCATTTATAAGTCAAAGCAATAACTATTAATCACACACAACCCTTATTAAGTGATAGAGATTAAGAAATCAACAACCACTGAGGTCTAACTCTTCATCCCTTAAGTCGGTGCGAATGAGTTTATCCTCTCTGCAGGTCCGCTTCAGAGCATGGAATGCACTAGTGTAATCTCTTGGTCAAGACAAGTCAATCTGAGCCTTACACATCAACTTCTACCAATAGATTGTTCGGATCTACCTAAGTTGTGAAACACGCACTCGTTTACAAGGCACTGTTAACGTGATCTTCTATGATCTGGTATCACCACGTTAACTACAATGTAACGAGTGTTATGAACGGGTTTGCGATAAATATTTAACATTCAATCATATTTAAAGCAATAGTGATAAACAATTTATTTCAGTAAATAAATGTTAAATACATAGGTTATACAAAGTAAAAGCATACTTTCACGTATAACCCCAACAATCTCCCACTTATACTCAAAGTCTGCTTTTAAGTATACCACAACATGTCTGATGTATTATCTGGTGACATCTAAAGTCACCTACATCAACCTAATAATATTTCTCCCACTTATACTCAAAGCAGATTGACAACGCTCTTGACACCCATTCCTTCCACATGTCTCTCGAATGTTAACTGAGGCAGACCCTTTGTGAATGGATCAGCTAGGTTGTCTTCCGATGCGATTTTTGCCACCTCTATATCTCCTCTCTTAACTATTTCTCGTATGAGATTGTATTTCCTTTGAATGTGTTTACTGGCCTTGTGGGCTCTCGATTCCCTTGAATTTGCAACTGCTCCGGCATTATCACAGAATATCGTGATGGTGCTGGGCAAATTCGGAACAACGTCCAAGTCCACTAGGAAGTTCTTGAGCCACACCGCTTCTTTCGCTGCTTCACAAGCAGCTACATATTCGGCTTCTATGGTAGAATCGGCGATGCATTTCTACTTAACGCTTCTCCATGTTACAGCTCCTCCCCCCAGACAAAACATACTACCTGAGGTAGATTTTCTGGAATCTAGGTCTAATTGGAAATTCGAGTCCGTGTATCCTACTGGAAATAAACCGTCTGACTGATAAACCAACATTCTATCTCGAGTTCTTTTCAGATACTTCAAAATGTTCTTAACAGCAGTCCAATGTTGATTTTTGGGATTACTTTGATATCTCGCTACCATGCCTACATCATAGCAGATATTCGGTCTCGTACACAACATTGCATACACGAGGCTTCCTACTGCCGACGCATAAGGAATGTCTCTCATGTCATCTATCTCCCTTTGTGTCTTAGGGCACATGTCTTTCGATAGATGGATTCCATGCCTGAATGGTACAAAAACCCTTCTTGGAATCTTGCATATTGAAACACTTCAAAATGGCATCTATGTATGAAGCTTGCGATAAACCGATCATTCTTTTCTTTCGATCTCGAGTGATCTTGATCCCAAGAATATGACCGGCTTCCCCTAAGTCCTTCATATCAAACTGTTTTGACAGCCATACCCTTACGTCTGACAAAACCTTTACATCATTTCCGATGAGCAGAATATCGTCTACGTATAGTACTAGGAATACCAAGGCAGTTCCGTCACACTTTCTATAAACACAACTCTCGAAATTGTTTTGATCAAACCCATAAGATTTTATTACATGATCAAAACATTGGTTCCAAGCCCGAGATGCTTGCTTAAGTCCATAAATGGACTTCCTCAGCTTGCACACAAGGTGTTCTTGGCCTTTTTCGATGAAACCTTCGGGCTGTTGCATATAGATTTCCTCATCAAGACTCCCATTAAGGAAAGCTGTCTTGACATCAATTTGCCAGATCTCAAAATCTAGGTGCGCAGCTATTGCCAAGAGAATACAGATGGACTTAAGCATGGCCACAGGCGAAAAGGTTTCTTCATAATCGATACCCTATTTCTGAGAGTATCCCTTTGCCACAAGCCTAACTTTAAAGGTTTCCACCCGCCCGGTCCTCTTTTCCTCTTGTAAACCCACTTGCATCCAATGAGTTTTACCCCACTGGGTGGTTCAACTAGCTCCCACACTTGATTATGATCCATTGAGCCCATCTCGGCTTCCATCGCAGTTTGCCAGGATTCTGAATCCTTGTCTTGGACCGCCTCCTTGTAGGACCAGGGGTCTGATTCACTATCCCCGGGGACCAAATCCGAAGATTCTTCTGTCCCCATGAATCTCTCAGGTTGTCGGACAACCCTCCCACTATGACGAGGTTTTGATTGTGTCGGTGTGACGCTTGGTATACCAACCTGTACAGTTGGTATAGGAGTTTGCCCTCTTATTTCATTTAAGGTAATCTCTCTTTTGGGCTTTCGATTGTTCATAAAGTCTTCTTCCAAAAATCTAAAGTGCTTATTTATTACCACCTTTTGATCCTCGGGACCATAGAACATGTACCCTTTCGTTCCCATGGGATATCCTATAAACAACCTTAGTTCCGAACGTGCGTCTAACTTACCGGCTTCCTTATCTAGCACATATGTCGGACACCCCCAAATCCTGAGGTGTCTCAGACTGGGCTTGCGCCCGGTCCACAACTCTTTAGGGGTTTTGGGAACCGATTTATATGGCACCAAATTTAGAACGTAAGCCGTTGTTTCCAAGGCATGACCCCAAAATGACTTGGGTAGATCTGAATAACTCATCATGGATCTGACCATTTCTAAGAGTGTTTTGTTTCTTCGTTCTACAACCCCGTTTTGTTGAGGGGTTCCGGGTGCATTCAACTGGGAAACAATGCCCTCTTTTCTGACAGGTAGTTCAAAAACTCATCGCTGAGGTATTCGCCTCCACGATCAGATCGTGAAAACTTGATACTCTTTTCCCTATGATTCTCCACTTCGGCTTTGAACACCTTGAATTTATCAAAGGTTTCCGATTTGTGTTTCATGAGGAAAATGTACCCGAACCTTGAGTTATCATCGATGAAAGTCACGAAATACTCATAGCCACCTCTAACTTTGGTTGACATTGGACCACACACGTCAGTGTGAACGATTTGCAACACTTCTGTGGCTCTAATCCCCTTGGCTCCAAATGCCCTCTTGGTCATTTTACCCTCCAAACATGATTCACAGGTTGGAAGTGGTTCTAGCTGTAGGTCCGACAGCGAACTATCTTTCACCAACCTTTGGATCCTATTTAGATTAATATGACCTAATCTTAGATGCCATAGAAGTGTCTCGTTCACGTTTTCTGAACGTTTTCTCTTATTGCATGAAACAGTCGATGTGTTATAAGATGCATTTTGTGAGTGGTATGCACAGTTAATAGTATAAAGATTCTCCGTAAAGTTTCATGACAGATAAACACATTGTTACGGTAAACAGTAACTTGCTTAGAAAAACGAACAGAATATCCATCATTAATTAGTTTAGAAACTGAAATAAGGTTTTTACGAAAAACTGGAACGTAAAGAACATCTCTCAAAACTAAAATCTTGTCTTCAAAAGATAGGTGCACGTCTCCCACTGCTTCAGCTGCTACTCTCGTAGCATCGCCCAGTGTGATGAGGACCTCACTCCCACGTGAAACAAACATGATCAGTGGATCCAGTATCCATTACCCACGAGTGGGTAGCATACGCCGCTAAACAAGTTTCAACAACTAGTGCGTGAGAATTACCTTTCTTTCCATTCCCCTTAGGATTGGAACAGGCTGACCTCCATTGTCCCGAACTTCCGCACTCCAAATGTTTTCTCTTGCTTGAACTTTCACTCTTGAAGGACGTTGAGCCCACTTGGTTTAGCCTCTCTTTCTCATCGTTCTTACCACCAATTGGCCTAGAAGGAAAAGAAGACCCTTTTGTGACCAAGTACTTTTTCTTGCGCTCCGCTTCCTCTTCAACCAATGTAAGAGCATTCACTAGATCATCCACAGTGAAATCTAGATCTTCCATTAGGTACTCTAGATAGGGATGATCATAGCTCTTTGGCCGAGTATGGAGAATGAAATCAACCTTGGTTTTGAAATCACATTTTTCGCCAAGAATCTCAAGTTCCTCAAATAAACCATAACCCTAAGAACGTGCTTCCTTGCGGTCGTTCCTTCTTCCATTTTTATCTTGGCTATTTCATGCCTTATGCTTTGGATTGCCATATGGGCCGGATGTGCAAACATCGCTTCGATATTTCGCATAATGTCTGCAGCTCATTCAAATCCTTGATGAAGGCGTTTCAACAAATCTGACATATTTGTCAAGATTGTGTCCTTTACAAATTCATTAGTCAACTTCCATTCACTATGTTCCATCTCGTCCCATATACCAGTATCCTTAGTTGGTTTTTCGGGTTTTGGTGTGTCAAGCACCCATTTGGATCCTTGTGCAGTTAGGACAATCATAAGTTTACGTTTCCAATCAACATAGTTTTCACCAGTTAATTGATGATCTTTAAGTATAGAATACAGTGGATTAAAAGGTTGCGACATGCTGAACTGAAATAAATAACAATTTGTGTGAAGCATCGCCCGAATGCACGCCCGCGTCCGGGATCCCGTGCCTCGTCGCCCAGCCAGCCTGCACGCCCCGACGCCCACAGCTCCGAGCGCCTAGCGTGTGTCCCGCTCGCCCTGTCTGCGTCCCACCTAGCGATGCGCGCGGTCGCTAGGCCTTCGGTCTAGCCTGCGTGCTCCACCTTTGCTCGCGTACGTCCGGGCACTTGGACATCCATTTTTTTTAATTCTTCGTCTACGTCTTCGTTCACGATCCGATTACAATTTATTTACGAAAAATAAATAAACCTAGATCTAGACTAGTCTATTACATTGAACAAATCAAACAAATTCTAATCTACTCGTGGATTTTCTCACGAGGTAAAACGAATCTGAACGAATCGAATTAAAACCCACAATTTATTTGCATGTAAATAAACACATTAAAATACCATGACAATTGGATACTTGCAAAACAGATCTAAAAGTTCTACTATCCAATTTCAATTTTAATGAACAACAATTTAAATTACAATTTAGAAGATCAGAGCCAGAACCAGGGCTCTGATACCAGTTGTTGGGATAACATATGCCAGGATCTATCGGGATGACCTCATAAACACAAATTTAAATTAACAATTATTACTAGCATGAATTTACCTAAGTGAATTCAAATAATAATCAATCCAACAACAACATGGAAATAATATTTCACGTAAAAGATTCTAGCATGCGGAATTTCTAGGAGTTTACGTAAACGTACCCGTTGGAGAGACGGTCTGAGACAGACAGGATGAAGCATCTAGATACCCACCAAAAGCCATTCTCAAGTTTTCCCAAGTCCTCGTCTAATAACCCCGGTGGAAGGTTCTCCAATGAACGATTTATAAAACAAAGGAAAATAAAAAATTGTTGCACTACCTTTGTGGATTTCTAATATTTCCAACACATGGAACACTAGGGAATGAAAAAATTCATCCCCTTATTTATAGAGAGGGGGTGGGCGAAAATTTCAGCCAAAAAGGGACTAGGAAATATCTTTTCTTGATCTCTAAGAAATCTTGAATATATCTCATATATTCTTCTTTCCATGTGTATTTTTCCACAAAAATCTCACACCCTTATTTAGCCTAATATTTTCGAAAATAATAGGGGATCTTTCAAGATTGAATCTTTCTTGAATTTATGAGATATTCTTGTATTCCTATAATACATATCTTTTTCCATAAAAATTTTTCCAAGAAAATCAATCTTCCTATTATTGCTCTATAATTTTCGAAAAATTCCCTATTAAAGAAGCCAAGTGGGAGATTTCTTGAATTTATGGGATAACCTTGTATTCCAATAATACATTATCTCATTTCCATAAAATCTTTTCAACAAAATCCTTTTCCCTCTTTTCTTTAATATTTTCAAAAAATAAGGAAATATAATGCAACAATAATTTATTATATTTTAAGCACATTTTATTTATTGGACTATAATTGGGCTACTTGAGGGGCCTTTAGGAGAATTAAGATGGACCTTCCAATGGGCTTCTGAATTCCAATATTGAGCCACAATATAATTCAGCCCATTAATATTAATTAATGCCACTATATAATTAATATTCCACTATCCAACTTAACCCATATTATGGTAATATGACTCCCGGTTATTATTTCCCGTGTTTAAGATTATTTAGTCCATTAATTAATTAAGCCACTGAAAAGTTTTATATTAATTAATATATTTATCCTTGAAGTAAGGACAACCCAACTTTATTATCCATACTGGAAAATTAATTTCACTTGCAAGATTTGGTATGATAAAGGTTCCGGGCCCACCAAGGGGACCAATCAAGCAAGACATTGCAATCACACAATTCTCTGTATTAATTTAGCAATTGTCGTGCAATTAATATTATTGCCCAAGATATAGGGTATCGAAGTCGCAATGATTCTCTTCCCATTTATAAGTCAAAGCAATAACTACTAATCACACACAATCCTTATTAAGTAATAGAGATTAAGAAATCAACAACCACTGAGGTCTAACTCTTCATCCCTTAAGCCAGTGCGAATGAGTTTATCCTCTCTGCGGCTCCGCTTCAGCGCATCGAATGCACTAGTGTAATCTCTTGGTCAAGACAAGCCAATCTGAGCCTTACACATCAACTTCTACCAATAGATTGTTCGGATCTATCTAAGTTGTGAAACACACACTCGTTTACAAGGCACTGTTAACGTGATCTTCTGTGATCTGGTATCACCACGTTAACTACAATGTAACGCGTGCTATGAGCGGGTTTGCGATAAATATATAACATTCAATCATATTTAAAGCAACAGTGATAAACAATTTATTTCAGTAAATAAGTGTTAAATACATAGGTTATACAAAGTAAAAGCATATTTTCACGTATAACCCCAACAAATCATGCTTAAGTCATCTGAGTTCTTACAACCTCAATGACATCAATGACTCATGGGAACATTTGCATGAATAAATGCAAACATTCAAACATAATATTCAAACAAGTGTATTGCCATACATTAATTTTAAATGAACTATAATATTAAATCAAACTGAATATCATCGAGTATTATGTACTTACAATAGATTGTCTCTAGGACACTAACACTAACATCTCCTTGATTTCGGAGTCTTTTTACATTCATTGTCTACCATGTGGGAAAAAACGAGAAAACTGGCTAAATTGTTGTTTGTATTCCTCAACGACCATATTTCCCTGTTGAAATTCAAAGAACTTGGACTCAAATTTGGTCGTGGTAGGACTCGGGAAAATAACTCTCCATGATTATCTCCTTGAACTTGTCCCATGTAAGTGCTTCACGTTCTTCTTTCGTCCTCGATCTCCAATAGCCTTTCCACCAATGGTCGGCATCTTCTACTAGTTGAGACTCTGCACATGACACTCGTTGCTTGTTTGTGCATCTAACAAGTCGGAATACACGTTCAAGGGATCAAAATCATTTCTCCATGACAGAAGACCCGACCTATCTGTTAAAAGTGGTTGGCTTATAAAAATGAAATTGCTCCACAATTTTGACATTATTTTAAAATTTTAGGGCCTCGTTGTCGACTTGGTTGTCTTCTTGAGCCCCATTGTTGGCTTGGTTCAGGTTATCTCTTTGGTGTGCCATAATCTATGATATCTCTAAAATACGTTATATATTTGCATAACATGTAAATAGATTTTACTCTAAATGATTCTAAATAATAAACTGTAAATAATCATGAATTTAAATACGAAACTAGACCATAATCATGACAAAACATAGATGATTGGAAACATGTACATAACATTCAATGTACCACATAGTAGCATAAACATTTAATATGGTAATTCGAAATTGAAAACTAACAGCACATACCTTATGAAGATGGAGCGGTGATGGAAGACATAAATTTTCTAGGATTGACTTATTAATCAATGCACTTAAATAACTCAAATAAAAAAGATAGATTTTAGCAAATTTACAAGAACGTAGACCCGCTCTGATACTACTCTATCACGTCCCAATTTTAAAAGGATGGACTTTTCATAAAGTAGTTAAAATAACTAACTTTAATGCGAAAATTGAAATACAACGGTAAAGTAAATTTTTGCAGCGGTTATTAATTTTGGCAGCGGAAACATAAAAAAAATTATTGTTTATTTTGCATTTAGAAGAAAAGACAATTAGAGGGTCGTCATCCCTCCTCACTCCTCATCACTCAACTCCTCAATCTGAAATTTATAAATGGATGAGGTGAGTATGAAATCACACTCAGTGGGACCCAGTTGTTCAAGTTAAATATTAAACATGAGTTGTACACATCTAAACAAACATTAAACATTATCATACTTTAACTAATCAAATAAAAATTTGTCATAGAGTTGTAGGCCTTTCCAAAATCGTTTAATTGACTTTAGTATTCCTACAATAGAGTTGTGAACCTTCCCAAAGCCGTTTTAATGACTTTGGTTTTCTCACACGTGGAGTTTGTGAACCATTCCAAGGTCGTTTAATGACTTTCATATTCTCATACGTAGAGTTTGTGGACCTTCCCAAAACCTTTTTAATGACCCGGTATTCCCACACATAAAATTTCTCATGGAGCACTGCAGGCCTTCACAAGGTCAAATAATAACCTTGGTCTTCTCGAGGACAACTTTTATGGTCCCGCACCCGTGAACTAGTCATATAGCGACGGTTTTTTTTTAATAATTAATTTTTTTTTTATTAAATCCGTTGCTAAATCTGTCGTTAAAGCGTGAATTTACGAAAAAAAAAATGGCTCACGGTGGTTCGAACCCGAGCCCAGGGGGCGTCTGGGTGGGCACCGAACCACGGACCATGTCAAACCCAACCACCAAGCCTCCCAATTAAATGAGGCAAATTTTCGCTCCCAAGGGGGACCGAACACGGGACCTGTGGGCGCCTGAGCGGGGATCAAACCGCTCGGGCACTTGCTTTCTTACATTTACTTAATGAAATTAATTCTACATGTCCTAAAAATCATTTTTTTTTCATTTTTTTTAAATCATTTATTTCAATTATCTAATTTAATGATTTAACACATTTTAATATAATATTTTTTATTTTTTCTTTATTTATAAATTTAAATTAACTTGTATTATATTAAAATATATTAATTTATTTATTTTTATTTTGTTTTTTTTAACACTTTTTTTTATTTTTTTTTATTTCATTTATTTAATTTAACTATCTAATAATCTTTAAAATACTAATTATATATATTTTTTATATTATAAATTATAAATAAATGATTATATTCTTTTAAAATTGTATATGTCCTAAAAAATCATTTTTTTAAACAAATACTACTATCTATTTAAAAAAGTACTACTTTCTATTTAAACAAGTAATGCTTTATATTTAAACAAGTACTACTTTTCATTTAAACAAGCGATACTTTCTTTTTAAACAAGTAATACTTTTAATTTAAACAAATAATCTTTTTCATTTAACCAAGTACTATGTATTACTTTTCTATTTAAACAAGTAATACTTTTCTATTTAAACAAATACTACTTTTCATTTCAACAAGTACTACTTTTCATTTAAACAAGTGATACTTTTTATTTAAACAAGTACTACTTTTCATTTAAATAAGTATTACTTTTCATTTTAACATGTACTACTTCTCATTTAAACAAGTAATACCTTTCATTTAAATATATAATACATTTCATTTAAACAAGTATTACTTTTCATTTAAACAAGTACTACTTTTCTATTTAAACAAGTAATACTTTTAATTTAACAAGTAATACTTTTCATTTAAACAAGTACTACTTTTCTATTTAAAAAAGTATTACTTTCTATTTAAACAAGTAATACTTTTCTATTTAAACAAGTACTACTTTTCTATTTAAACAAGTAATACTTTTAATTTAACAAGTAATACTTTTCATTTAAACAAGTACTACTTTTCTATTTAAACAAGTATTACTTTCAATTTAAACAAGTACTATTTTTCTATTTAAACAAGTACTACTTTTTTATTTAAACAAGTAATACTTTTAATTTAACAAGTAATACTTTTCATTTAAATAAGTACTACTTTTCTATTTAAAAAAAGTATTACTTTCTATTTAAACAAGTACTACTTTTCATTTAAACAAGTAATACTTTTCTATTTAAACAAGTACTACTTTTCTATTTAAACAAGTAATACTTTTCTATTTAAACAAGTACTACTTTTCTATTTAAACAACTACTACTTTTCTATTTAAACAAGTAATACTTTTTATTTAACAACTAATACTTTTTATTAAAACAAGTAATACCTTTCATTTAAACAAGTAATACTTTCTATTATTTAAACTATACTTTTAATTTAACCAAGTACTACTTTTCATTTAACCAAGAACTACTTTTCTATTTAAACAAGTAATACTTTTCTATTTAAACAAGTAATACTTTTCTATTTAAACAAGAAATATTTTTCATTTAAACAAGTACTACTTTTCATTTAACAAGTAATATTTTCATTTAAACAAGTAATACCTTTCATTTAAATAAGTAATACTTTCTATTATTTAAATAAGTAATACTTTTAATTTAAACAATTAATACTTTTCTATTTAAACAAGTACTACTTTTCTATATAAACAAGTAATACTTTGCATTTAAACAACTATTACTTTTCATTTAAACAAGTACTACTTTTCATTTTAACAAGTACTACTTTTCATTTAAACAAGTAATACCTTTCATTTAAACAAATAATACTTTTCATTTAAACAAGTACTACTTTTTATTTAAACAAGTACTACTTTTCTATTTAAACAAGTAATACCTTTCATTTAAACAAATAATACTTTTCATTTAAACAAGTACTACTTTTCATTTAAACAAGTACTACTTTTCTATTTAAACAAGTAATACTTTTCTATTCAAACAAGTAATACTTTTCATTTAAACAAGTACTACTTTTCTGTTGGTCCCGGTGGGAAAACCCATTTTGCGCGTGCGGAAGCAAAACATGTCGAGCGATGCATATAAAAACAGGGGTGAAGGAATGGTGATTCCAGATTTTTCACCTTTTTGAGCTCATGTGTTGTGTTTTGCTTATAATCGAATGAGTACGACAAGATAAGAACGTAAAGCAGTAAAGAATACAACAATGTATAGTAGTTCGGAGACTCAAGCTCCTACATCCACTCTCCCTGTTCCTAGGGAAATTCCTTCAAACACTTCGTAAGGTTTTCTGACTACCTCTGTAGTTTACTAACCTTTCTACTTTGAGCTTTTCGACTACCTCGTAGTTTACTAACTCAAACTGGACTTATCACCCTCTCGGGCTCGCCTCTGGACTTATCACCCTCTCGGGCTCGCCTCTAGATGTTTAACGAGTTCACACTCCAACGGGACTTATCACCCTCTCTCGGGATTGCCTAACAACTACCTCACTTCACCACTAGTTATCTCTTACGAGAATGGGGTTTGGGTTTGGTGTTGTCTCCAACTATGGTGAGATTTTCCCTTACATTTGTTTAGCCTCAATGGTAAGGTTGGGAAAATCTCTCTAAGCTTAGAATACATCGTGGTTTGCTTAGATTGAGTTCTAGAACACTCTTTGAATATATTTATATATCTACAGACTTGTGTTCTAGGGTGAGAATGTTTTGACTATAAGGCTCTTGGCTCTGTAGCATCTTGTGCATAATCTCCACACTTAATTTGATGGAAGATCTTGTATTTATAGTGTGGATTTGAATGTTACCGTTGGAGAGAATCTCATTCAAATCCATACTATTCTTTGTAGGTTCTGCAACTTTTTCAGGCTGGTTGTCTTCCTCTCATTGGTCCACGTCAGCTGGATTCCAACGACTATATTCCTCAGCTTCAGTGCCTCGGAACCTTCAGGATATACTGAGCATTCAAAGTATATTACTGAGTCTACAGTAATTATGTGCCTTCAGTATTCTCTGAGTCTCAGTGTCTTCAGAGACATACTGAGTCTTTAGGATCTCAGTTTCATACTGAGTCTTCAGATTCTCAGTTTCATACTGAGTCTTCAGATTCTCAGTTTCATACTGAGTCTTCAGAATCTAACCTGTTCTATATCTGCCGACTATACACGGTGCAGATATTATCCTGAACACTCTAAAACTGAATCCTGACTCATCTATCAAGATTATCTTGAACATGTCATACTCAAGGGTTTTGGGATCTAATCAAAATCCTCTTTATTAAATTCATTTCCCAACATTTTCATTTAAACAAGTACTACTTTTCTATTTAATCAACTACTACCTTTCTATTTAAACAAATAATACTTTTCATTTAACAAGTAATACTTTTCATTTAAACAAGTAATACCTTTATTTAAACAAGTAATACTTTCTATTATTTAAAAAATACTTTTAATTTAAACAAGTAATACTTTTCATTTAACCAAGTACTACTTTTCTATTTAAACAAGTACTACTTTTCTATTTAAACAAGTAATATTTTTCTATTTAAACAAGTACTACTTTTCATTTAAAAAAGGACTATTTTTCTATTTAAACTTAAGTAATATTTTTTTTCATTTAACAAGTAATGCTTTCATTTAAATAAGTACTATTTTTTTATTTAAACAAGTACTAATTTTAGTCAATATATATATTTAAATATACTATGAATTAAATTTTATACTGTAAACTCCTCGAAATAAATTTGACTACGGTCAGGTGGAACTCTTCTCCAAGTGACTATAAATTAAATATACGGTAAGGTGCATTAACAACAATTAAAAAAAAATGTATAATCCTGAAACATAAAAAAAAATAAAAAATACATAATTAATATTTTTTAAAAAAAAATTAAAAAAAAAAAACCGTCGCTAATCCGTAGCTAAAACCGTCGCTAAATCCGTCGCAAAAACCGTTGCTAATATCGTCGCTAAAGGGATTAGTCCAAAACGTCGCTAAAATCGTCTCTAAAACCGTCGCTATTTGTGACGGTTTTCTAGACCGTCGCTAAAATTGTTGACTTTGATCATTTGACCGTAACCGTCGTAAAAACTGTCGCTATTTGCGATGGTTTTTGTAACCGTCGCTAATTTAAAATGGGTAAAAACGCGATTTTTTTATAGTGATTTTGCCTTACCGCAAATTATTTGAAAAAACATATTTAATCCGATTCAACCTAAAAAAATTTACGAATTTTCAGTCCAGTAGACAGAATGAGACAGGTATGATTATTGTTGAGGGAAATTAAATAAATAGATTATTCCCGACCCTCTCTAAAAGCTCGAGCTTTTAGATGAGACGGAATTCTCTCATGGTAGGAAATTAAATAAATAGATTATTCCCGACCCTCTCTACAAGCTCGAGCTTTTAGATGAGACGGAATTCTCTCATGGTATCAGAGCTCAGGTTGTTGGTTCGATTCCCGTGGAAGCACTCCACCCATTTAAATTGTTCACTCTGTTGGGCCTCCTCTCCAGAGAAAGTAGAGGAATGATTTGCCTTCACGAAGTGAGTGGGGGGAGTGTTGAGGGAAATTAAATAAATAGATTATTCCCGACCCTCTCTACAAGCTCGAGCTTTTAGATGAGACGAAATTCTCTCAATTATGACCATATCGTACGAATATAAGATCCAAATATCAAATTTTAGCTTTTACATTTGTTTTGTAAGTTGTAAACCGTAAATCGTCCATATTCATTCATACTGGTACAATTCTAATCTAAAGTCCAAACTCCAAAGCTGAATCATGATCTTCTATTTATTTACTTCTCGTTAATATTTAATAACAGTATAGTTGTGTACTATGTCATAGTATAATTTAATATTTTTGCTAACTATTACTTTGATTAAGTTAGTGTAATTGTAAATTATAATCTACAAACTACAAGTTATAAGGAAATAAATTATAATTATATATTTTAAATAATCTAATAATTTATAAATTATAAATATAAAGTAATAAAGACATAACATAAGTTATTATTTACAAATTACAAATTTAAATAAGAATTGAAATAAATAAATAAATAAATAAATAAATGATGGTTTTAAATTAAATTGTAACAGAGATTATGAATAGGCCGTTTAAAAATTATGAACTATTTATACTTTGTAGATAACGCCTAGACAGGTAAAATTATTATAGATAGGTCTTGTGTGAGACAAAACATAATTTGTAAATGACACTTTAACAATTTGAAAGATATTCGTACTAATAATTTGTGAACTATTTAATTATGAGAAGGTCTCACACAAGTTTTTGTCAATTCAACAATTATTTATTATATCACAGTACAAAGAAAAGAGTTTAAACTGTAAAAATTAAATGTTGAAGATTTAATTCTTAGCAAGCATGTCATAGAACACCTCTGGCTTCTTATATCCTAATGTGCATAGTGCCTGAAAACAACATAATCAAAATTCCTGCGTCAGAAAATTCCCGACTTAATTATCTTTTGACATTTTTATAATGGTTAACTCTTATATGCATTCAGATCGCAAGATGCACCCATAGTGCATTTTTAAAAATATATTATTTGTTGCACTTTGAAAAAAATACAACCGTGTAACTATTAATATGAAAAAAAATAGTTACTGCGGTTCGATTGTAAACAAGTTGCATCTTTCAATTATAAAAAATTGCATATTTCTAAAATGCATTATGAGTGCACGGTGCATCTGAATGCACATGAGACCCACTCTGATCTCATGCATGTGTATCCAGGTGCACCATGCACTCTATAATGTATTTTAAAAATATACAACTTGTTGCACTGAAACATGCAACTATTAATATAAAAAATAAGTTGTGCGTCTCAGTGTAAACAAGTTGCATGTTTCAACGCAACATGTTGTATATTTCTAAAACTCACTATGAAGTGCGCAGTGCACCTGGTGCATAGAAGACTTTGCAAACGTGTTTTAAAACAAACTGTGTTCTAAAGTGATATCAGCAAACTTACTTGCATAGCTGATGCAATGTAAATTAACAGAGATTCAGACCAAGGCTTCCCAATAAACTGAAGACCGATAGGCAAGCCAGATTTATCATATCCCACCTGAAATTAAAAAAAAAAATGGATGATCAAACTAACCAAAAATGTGACAAGTGAAATTGAATAAATGGAGTTAAAGAAGAAAATTTTGATGGCATACCGGAATAGTAACTGCAGGCAATCCCAGAAAGTTTCCGGCTATCTGGTATCGTACTAATGCAGCTGAAAGTATCGGGACAATCGCTTAGATTCACACGTACGCTCAAAAATAGACGAAACACAAATGAAAGTCGAGGAAAGTCTCACGGATCCTAACCGAGTAACCAAAAAAGATGTCGTTATTTTGACGAAGACAAAAGGTGCATCGTGCAACATAAGTATATTTTTAAATGGTATTAGTTGGTTCACTAAAAAGTATTAGTTGGTTTACTAAAAAGTATTAGTTCGTTTACTAAAAAGTATTAGTTTGTTTTTCTAAAGAGTAGTATTAGTTTGTTTTTCTAAAAAGTATTAGTTGTTTTCACTGAAAAGTATTAGTTGTGTACATTTGCACCGTACAAAAGAATGAAGCAAAGCCGTACCTCCTCCATCAACACCAAGTGCAATGGGGCACAATCCAGCAGCCACCACGGCAGCCGATCCGCTGGAAGACCCTCCAGCAATTCTGCTCCTGTCGTACGGATTTCTAACCGCCCTTTTACAAACAAAAGAGTACTAATTAGGAATCAAGAAGCTATAATCTACAATCATCTACCAATATTTGTACACAAATAACATGATCAAGAAAATCACGACGAGAAAATGTTTCGCCTACCCGTAATGAGGATTTATCCCGCTAATTCCTGCACCGAGCTCGTGCATATTTGTCTTGCCGACGATCATAGCACCACAGGATCGAAGGCGACTAACACAACATGCATCACTCTTACATTCTCTTACTTTGTGCATCCACTTTGTACCTCCTACATTAACATAACCAATTTTCAGCAAAGAAAAACAGAGTTTTGTGGCTACTTAATTTAGGCCTTATAACCACCTGTAGTTGGATATGGCATACAATCAATCTCGTCTTTAATTGCAATCGGCACTCCATCCAGCACAGATATTGCTTCTCCTGAATAAACGAAACGAAACGAAGAGCTTTCAATCAATCATGCTTATGCATCTCATTTCATCGAGTTTAAAACTTGTTTACTTCATGTTTTTTCAACCACAACAAATTTCATGATTCGATAAACAGATATTCTGATGTAGCAGTCGAAAATCTTTGAAGAAATCGTATATAAATTCACAACCTTTCGTTATCGTTTCAATTTAATCACAACATTTGCAATTTTCATGCACTACCACGTCATCAGGACTTGTTGGAAATAAACATGATTTATTTAGCAATTAACTCTTAAAACTATATGTACCTCTCGGGTTAGAATTCAAAATTGTCCCATAACTTTTCATCTTTTTCAAAATAGTCCAAAAAAATTTGGTGTACGAATTTGGTCCCAATTTTTCACGAATTGTACCACTTTCGTCCCAAATTCACCGGAATCGATGAAACGACACCATTTTTTATCATGCATTTCAATCGGAAATCTCCTAATTGAATGCTCACATGTAAGACGCATGATCAAAAATGACGTCGATTCATCAATTCCTGCGAATTTGAGGCGAAATGAAATGATTCGCGTAAAATGGGATTGATTTCATACATCAAACTTTTTTGTGACCATTTTGAAAAATGTGAAACTTTATTGTCTCAATTTAATCACAACATTTACAATTTTCAAACACTTCCACGTCAGCAGGACTCGTTGGAAATAAACACGATTTATTTAGCAATTGAGTCTTAAAACTATATGCACCTCTGTCATGACGAAGAGTTGATTCAGCGGCTTGCCGCAGAATATCTTGCACATTGTAGTTAATAAAGAAGGACATTTGTTGCTCTTCGCTTGATGACTCCCGGACAAAGGATATATACCGCTCCGCGACCTATTTGCAAAACCACAAAACTCTCATTTATGATTAATGTTCTTACAATGATTCAGTACTCTTTGCTCTGGCTTGAAGTGGGGCTCACACTAGTGGACGGTGGGTTCTGGTCCCCTGTATTAGTCGGTTTTTGGGCCAGACACCGAGTTATAAAAAAAAAAAATTCAGTACTCGAGAATACTTACCATTGTAGGAGTGATTTTACCAGACTTATAAGCCCTGCTATAATCCATTACTGTCCACCGCTGGAAACTAAGATATGGTGATTGAAGACAATCCACAGCATGTTTAACTTTTTCTTGTGGTGGCATATCAGCTTCTACATATTCTACTTCTTTTTCCTCATTTCCTGTAATAACACAAAATATTAAACTGATTACAAGCTTGAAAACAACAATCTCAATTGTATCAATAATCAAAATTGAATGATCAGTAGATATAAAATCATAGATCGTCCAGTAACTTTGGATGTGTCCCATTTTAGTCCTATATATTTTTACATTTTCAATTTTGGTTCTTTTTTGTGTTCAATTTTAGTCAGATATTTTTTAATTTTGATCCTTTTGGACAAAAATTGATATCAAAATGACCAAAACTGGAAAAAAACTAAAAAGTTACGGGACTAAAATTGGACACAGACTAATTTACAGGACCATTCGTGATTTCATATCATGTTCGCACTAAGCAATGGATAAGACACCCTGGGTGAACAAGTTGTGCAGGGTCGCAAATGATCGTATTTATTTTCTGTTTTAGAACTCTAAAAATGTGCTCTAAAATCACTTATTTTTTAAGTTGTTAGGCACAATTTTTCAAGAAAATAAGTGCTTTTAGAGTACTTGTTGAGTTTGCAAACATGTACTTAGAAATAAGCTTAAGTTTTGGCATCATCACCATCACCAGATTTTCAATTAAACCCATGCCCTTCGGCCATGAGTCCATGGCGTACAGCTTCTGAACCCAAATTTTGTTTGTTTAAGTATGTTTTTCTGGCCAATTTAAATTTTTCCAAGTTTATTCTATTTTCCTTTTCAGTTAAACTTCCGAGTAAATTTTTTTCCGATTGTTGATAATTTTCTATTAATTTTAGTGACTTTATTTTTTTTTAAAAAAAATTGACAGGAAAATCTTTATAAAAAAAGTGATAAACTTATTGGCCTAAAAAAGTACAATCCCAAGAAAAATGATTAAAGGTGAATTCGGACAAATATATTGGACTATTTATGAAATTAATTCAAATTATTGGGAGTTATTTGTTCCTGCTAAATGCCTTGTTATACTTTTAGCTTTGGCAATAAATTTTTTCTTCAAATTAAGTGAAATTTGTGGGGAAAATTACTAATATGTATCATTTTTTTATGCAAATTACTAATATATACAAACGAAATTGCACATATAATGAAAAAGTTGCACATGAAAGTGCAAATGTGCATTTTTATGCATATACAATTATTTTGTACTTATTAATAAGTTGTAATATTAAAATATACTTATTAGTAAGTCTATCAAATTTGTGATCTTGCAAACATAATTTGTCTTCAAAATTTCTTGTCTCGTGTCACATGAAATAGTTAAAAGTATTTAATTGGGGTGGATTACAGATTGAGTTATTTGGTCGCACATACCTACTCCTATTTAATTAGTTAATTTTATAACGATATGTTACAAGAAAAATAAATAATTCAAAATAATAAATTAGTGAAGATGTGCACCTAACCTTGATATGGGTGCAAGGGAACATAGAGTGGTGGTTCTTGTATCTCCGCAAACGAGACCAGCTGCAATGCATATGACCAAATTACACGTCTATCATAGTTTGAAGTTCGTTTATGGGAATCAAATATGCGTTTAATTGGAGCATACTCAATACGAGAAGAATTATTTTTTGTGAAAACATTTTATGTGAGACGATAAAATTAAATTAATCAGATCGATTCAACTCATTAATCACTCCACTCTTTTTTTTTTTTTTCTTTTGACAGGGTTAATCATCTCACTCTTAAAATTATTTGATATTAGAATTCATCACAAACAATATTATTTAACGAAATTTCCAAACGAAAATAGTTCCCTTAAGTTATGTATACAGTATAGTGATGGTATAATAATGATCTTTTAAGTTTTAGCACCAATATTGTTCATAATAGGTGGTTAAATTAGCCTCGTAATCATTATAAATTCAATTAAAGCAAAAGGGCATTCAAGTCTAATAAAAATTGCCTCTTGTTAAACTTTTTTCTATTTTAGCATTTTCCTACTTTTTTTTTTTTTTTTTACAATTCGATACGCGTTACTAATTCTGGCAACTTATAATTGCTAGAGCTTAATCATTTACAATTTTGCAAAAAGAATATTAAATTCTTACCTAACAACGAGTTTAGGTTGGAAACGTTATTCTAAACTTTGTTCACACTTCAAATACCTTATTGGAAATATCGACAAATTTGAAAGAAAAAACAAGGTTGGCCTTGTGACTAAGTAAATTTTTAGCATCCCATATTATGGTAAAGTATACTAGATATTTAAAAGTGTACTTATTCTGGAATAGTATCTCAAAAAAAATTGCCTATTAGCTATCTTCCATACCCTTTTTTAATGTATGTTGTCCAAATTTCCAAATAATTTAGCCCAAATAATTAATTTCTGGGTGGCACGCAGTGATTTT
Organism: Stenogyne calaminthoides; assembly: GCA_037126765.1. Lineage (NCBI taxonomy): Eukaryota > Viridiplantae > Streptophyta > Magnoliopsida > Lamiales > Lamiaceae > Stenogyne > Stenogyne calaminthoides. Next base: position 7,538,052 of record JBBCBC010000002.1, on the reverse strand, counting down.
TCATTTACTGTTTTGGGAAAACTAATTAGATTGTATTCTTACAAATTAATTTGATAAATTCTGGTGTAAAACGATATAATGTTAGACGAACTGTAAATTATACGTGTCTCACTCAATTATGTATTTTGATTTGTTTTTTGTTTTAATTTATTAAAAAGTATCGACATAGTTTATATGCATTTCTATCCTTACATCTATCTATCCATATCATTAACTAAACACCCTTGGATTTTCTCCCAACCATAATTTTTTTTTTTTTTTGAAAGACTCCCAACCATAATTAATTCATTAGTATATATATATATATATATATATATCAACATTTGGTAAGAAAATGGATAAAAGAATTCGAAGAAAAACAAGAAATTTACCTTATGGATTAGATTATCCTTCTTCAGGAAGTAGACTAATATGCCTCCAAAAACAGGTAACTCCAAAAACCAAGCAAATACTTTCACCAAAAGTCCAGCCACCCGAGGAGCTATATATTATGTACATATATATAATATGTATATATTATATTCACAAAAAAAAAATTAATCAATTGATTGACTTGAAAATGTGACCACCTCATAGGACAAAAACATTTATGTAATTGAATCCATATGTGACGATATATATCAATGCATGCTTTAAATGCAAATCTTCTTTGCCAGCTTTCAGTTACAATTTGTAATATATAGAAGCATTCACAAATATCATTTCTCTAATATTTTTTTTATCAGGCAAAAGAAAATCATTTCTCTAATATTCATATCATATTGATCGAATTTCTGATTTAAAAAATCGAAACATTTAAAAATGCACTTAATTTGTGCTAAAAATGACTGCATAATTAAAAATCGGGCATGTATTACTATTCAGAATACGTACATGTATGTGTGTGTGAAGTCACCATAACATAAATAAGTTTGTCTCAATTTAAAATGTCCCACTTTCCACCTAATTAAACAATACTCCATTAATGAATACTTCTTCAATTCCTTGAACCTTAATTCTACCTCCATACACACACTCAAACATAAGGAAATTGCAACATGTACTATTTTTTTAACCAAAATGCAACTTGTACAAATAAAACTAACAGATTAATTCCAACCCCAATTCATTTTTTTAAAATTTTCTACCAACTTTCTTCAATTTGACGTTTGTTAAAATACTTGTCGACATTGTGGTATATAATATATCATTTATAAGCTATATCTAATCGAAAAGTTTCAAAAAAAATGAGTACGGGTTGGAATCGATAAATATTTACCAGTACAGATTTCATTTTATTTTAAAAAATAAGTACATATTGCAATTTGTAAAAAAAAAAACAATAATCTGAGGTTGCAATTTATAATTAACTCCACGGGTCAATAAATACAAATAACTTTGAAACTTTTATGTACATCAAAACGATATTTTTGCTAATAATTAGTTGATGAACAGATAAGTAATAATTATAATTAATTAACCTTTGACATTTGCTCGGAGGTAGAACTCATCACTATTCGGGCCGAGATCAACCTCATCAACGGGCCTGTAAACCACGCCTTTATCCTTGAATACACCCATCGATCATCAATTCTCTCAAATTAACTCAACACAAATATATATATATAGGGGTGTGTGTATGTATATGTGTATGTAATGTATATGTATATGGTCGATGTATTTATGCAAAGAAAATTTAAAAGAAGGGGGGTTGTGATCGTAGAGGTGAAGCATCAACAAGAAAGGCGCCTATAAATACACAATGGACAAGTATCGAGATAGTGACGTGTATGTATATATATATATATATATATATATATATATATATATATATTAAGGGGTGGGGGCGGAGATGGCAATGCCAAGGGAAAGTGTGTCAAGTGGTTTGCAATATATTAATGTGAGCGTTGAGTGAACAACAGTTACAAAAATTAGGAGCTGAGAAAAAACAAAGAAAATAAGGTAGAAATTAATTAAGGAAAGAAATTATGCAAATTCTCGTGTGCACCATTTGCACCAAATCAATTTGATTCAATTTAATTTTAGGGGTTTTTTTTCTTATTTTTTTCAATTTTAGTTTTTTTTTTTTTTTTAATTTCAGTTGTTTTTTAACTTTAATTTCAGTTTTAGGTTTTTTTTTCTTGACCTGGACCCAAACCCGGCCCGAGTAGTTCATGGTTCACTTGACCCAAGTAGTTCATGGTTCACCCGGACCGAATGGTTCATATATGATTTAGGGTTAATTGTTTAGGAGTTAGGGTTTAGAGTGCATAGTTCATCCAAATTAAAATTGAATTAAATTGCACCAATTTGAATTGATGCATGGGATGCACGGGAGAGTGATTCAAGAAATTATGGGACTCATCAAGGATCAAAATAAACGAATGTATTGACCAAACAAATCGATTCTATCATACTGCAGTGAGAAAATTAATAAAAATTAATTATGAAATTTTTCAATATATTGACTACGGAATTTTTAACAAAATTAATTTTGTTCTTAAATAACGAAAAATGTTTACGATTTTATTTACAAAATTTTCTAATTATATAAGCATCTTCTTTCCTATATATACACACAAACATATATATTACCTACATAAATGTATGTAATTCATAAGGGAGGGTCTCATGTGCATTAGGTGAACCGCTCTTTATATTGTATTTTAGAACCATGCTACTTGTTGTATTGAAATGTGCAATATGTTTACACTGACTCATACAACTAATTATTTTTCATATTAATAGTTGCACGTTTCAGTGTAAACAAGTTATATATTTCAGTGCAACAAGTTGCATGGTTTTAATGTACACTATAAAATGTACGGTGCATCTGATGCGTACAAAACTTAGTCAATATTCATAATTTGTTTGTAGGCAATATTCGTAGGTAATTTTGAGAATTTTTTTTATAATCAATAATTTAAATAACAATTGAATAAAAAATGCCTATTTATAATAGAAACCTAGAATATAACATAATTAAAAGCTAACAATTAGCGACCAAGAAAAACATTAAATAGAAAAATACTTAATAAGGAAAACTAGGATATATATTCTAATTAATTTGTGATTACACCTACATCACAATGTGTTTGTAAATAATTTTAGAAATGAAGAAGCTTACATGATTAGAAAAAATTTAGAGGTAAGTCGTAAACAATAATTATTATTTAAAGACGGAATTATTTTTGTTGAAAATTTTGTAGCCGTATTGAAAAATTTCGTAATTAATTCTTTATTTTAATGTTTCCTTAGAAAAAGTCCCCGTATTTGACTAACATATATTGAGGATGATTCTATACAATATTGTATGTGCAATATTAGTACATTTAAAAAAGTGTTAGAAAATTCTTGAGTCCTTAACGGGCAATGATGCAAAAATCAACCTAACTAAGAGGCATCTAGGCGCTGGGCGATCGTCTGCCGACCCCTTTTGTGAAAATTGGTAGTTCTAGGCGTTTTTTGGCATTAGGCACCGCTTAAGCGACTGAGTCGGGGGCTGGATGACCAAGTCAGGAGCTAGGTGGGCTGCTCAATTTTTATTTATATTTTTTGCCGATAGAAGACGTTGTTTCAATTATTAATTGAAAAAAAACACGACTAATATAAACAAAACCCGCCCAAATTCAAATTGAGAGAAGGGTATGCTCGCCATCGTTGCCGTCATTTGGTCGCTATCCACCCACCTAGGCGGCCAACACTAAGATATTATTTGATAATTAGATACTTTATTCTTGGAATAAAAATATGATAAGACAAAGATTAATAATTTTCACTACACTAAAATTTCAAAGTACGGATTTATTTAATTTTGTTTTGTTAAATTAATTTTCTTGTACTCCATAATGAATAATGGATCTAAGAAAAGGTGTTTGAATTGTTATCTTGATTTGAGCGGTTATATAATAAATTTGTTAATTAATTTTGAAGTGTATTTTTGTTTTTAGATATCGAAAAGTAGTAGATAAAACTCATTTAGATGCAAAAAACACAAAGAAAATTGGACCGAATAATCCCCAACTAGTCCCCGCCTAGGAAGCCTAGGTGCTAGATAGTCAAAATCCGCCCGACTACATATTTCCGACTTCTGCACCCTTATTTATGGGTGTCAACCACTACAAAAAAAGACGGGGTTTAACGACGGTTTTAGCGACGGAAAAAACCGTCGCTAACGACAATAGCGACGATTTTGGCGACGAAAAAAAATCCGACGTTGAATCGAGGGTCGCTAACCGTAGTGACGGTTTTTTGTGACCGTTGCTGATTAGCGATGATTTTTTTTTTAATAATTTTTAAAAAAATATTTTTATTAAATCTGTCGCTAAAGCGTGAATTTACGAAAAAAAATGGCTCACGGTGGTTCGAACTCGAAACCAGGGGGCGTCCGGGTGGGCACCGAACCACGGACCATGTCGAACCCAATCACCAAACATATCATATATAAGCCACCAAGCTTCCCAATTAAATGAGGCAAATTTTCGCTCCCCAAGGGGGGATAGAAAGGACTATTCCGCTTTGGCGATGGGGATCAAACCGCTCGGGCACTTACTTTCTTGCGTTTACTTAATAAAATTAATTCTATATGTCCTAAAAATCATTTTTTTTTCAATTTTTTTTTAAAATCATTTATTTCAATTATCTAATTTAATGATTTAACCACATTTTAATATAATAATTTTTATTTTTTATTTATTTATAAATTTAAATTAAAATGTATTATATAAAATATATTTATTTATTTATTTTTAATTTGTTTTTTTACACTTTTTTTTTAATTTTTTATTTCATTTATTTAATTTAACTATCTAATAATCTTTAAAATACTAATTATATATATTTTTTATATTATAAATTATAAATAAATGATTATATTCTTTTAAAATTGTATATGTTCTAAAAATTCATTTTTTTTAACAAATACTACTATCTATTTAAAAAAGTACTACTTTCTATTTAAACAAGTAATACTTTCTATTTAAACAAGTACTACTTTTCATTTAAACAAGCAATACTTTCTATTTAAACAAGTAATACTTTTAATTTAAACAAATAATGTTTTTCATTTAACCAAGTACTACTTTTCTATTTAAACAAGTACTACTTTCTATTTAAACAAGTAATAATTTTCTATTTAAACAAGTACTACTTTTCATTTAAACAAGTATTACTTTTCATTTTAACAAGTACTACTTCTCATTTAAACAAGTAATGCCTTTCATTTAAATATATAATACCTTTCATTTAAACAAGTATTACTTTTCATTTAAACAAGTACTACTTTTCTATTTAAACAATTACTACTTTTCTATTTAAACAAGTAATACTTTTAATTTAACAAGTAATACTTTTCATTTAAACAAGTACTACTTTTCTATTTAAAAAAGTATTACTTTCTATTTAAACAAGTAATACTTTTCTATTTCAACAAGTACTACTTTTCTATTTAAACAAGTAATACTTTTAATTTAACAAGTAATACTTTTCATTTAAACAAGTACTACTTTTCTATTTAAACAAGTATTATTTTTCATTTAAACAAGTACTACTTTTCTATTTAAACAAGTACTACTTTTCTATTTAAACAAGTAATACTTTTAATTTAACAACTAATACTTTTCATTTAAACAAGTACTACTTTTCTATTTAAAAAAGTATTACTTTCTATTTAAACAAGTACTACTTTTTATTTAAACAAGTAATACTTTTCTATTTAAACAAGTACTACTTCTCTATTTAAACAAGTAATATTTTTCTATTTATACAAGTAATACTTTTCTATTTAAACAAGTAATACTTCTCATTTAAACAAGTACTACTTTTCATTTAACAAGTAATATTTTTCATTTAAACAAGTAATACCTTTCATTTAAACAAGTATACTTTCTATTATTTAAATAAGTAATACTTTTAATTTAAACAAGTAATACTTTTCTATTTAAACAAGTACTACTTTACTATTTAAACAAGTAATACTTTGCATTTAAACAAGTATTACTTTTCATTTAAATAGGTACTACTTTTCATTTTAACAAGTACTACTTTTCATTTAAACAAGTAATACCATTAATTTAAACAAATAATACTTTTCATTTAAAAAAGTACTACTTTTCATTTAAACAAGTACTACTTTTCTATTTAAACAAGTAATAATTTTCTATTTAAACAAGTAATACTTTTCATTTAAACAAGTACTACTTTTCATTTAAACAAGTACTACTTTTCTATTTAAACAACTACTACCTTTCTATTTAAACAAGTAATACTTTTCATTTAACAAGTAATACTTTCCATTTAAACAAGTAATACCTTTCATTTAAACAAGTAATACTTTCTATTATTTAAACAAGTAATACTTTTCATTTAACTAAGCACTACCTTTTTATTTAAACAAGTACTACTTTTCTATTTAAACAAGTACTACTTTTCTATTTAAACTTAAGTAATATTTTTCATTTAACAAGTAATACTTTCATTTAAACAAGTACTATTTTTCTATTTAAACAAGTACTACTTTTAGTCAATATATATATTTAAATATACTATGAATTAAATTTTATACCGTAAACTCCTCGAAATAGATTTGACTACGGTCAGGTGGAACTCTTCTCCAAGTGACTATAAATTAAATATACGGTAAGGTGCATTAACAACAATTAAAAAATCTTGTATAATCCTGAAACATAAAAAAAAAATACATAATTAATATTTAAAAAAAATTAAATTAAAAAAAAAAAAAAAAAAAAAAAACCATCGCTAAAAAAACCGTCACTAAAGGGATTAGTTCAAAACGTCGCTAAAACCGTAGCTAAATCCATCGCTATTTGCGACGGTTCTCTAGACCGTCTCTAAAATTGTTGACTTTGACCATTTGACCGTAACCGTCGTAAAAGTCATCGCTATTTGCGACGGTTTTTGTAACCGTAGCTAATTTCCATCGATAAAACACACGTTTTTTGTAGTGAACTAGTTTCCCCAAAAAAATCACGCAAAACAAAAATAAAAAATACGCACACAAATTTATATTAGTATGGTAACAAATATGTATTACTATATGGACAAATAAGTGTTACTATTGATATAGTAACACAATATGTTCATATAATAATATATATATTATCGGATAAATGGTGACTCAAACTCATGAACTTACTAACATAGATAGCGGTGCTCTAATTATATTAATTACATTGAGGTATATTAATTACATTAATCTTGATCTTTTCAATAATGTATAAAATTGTTTGTCATATATTTGTTCTTCAAGTCACGCGATCTTCCCACATATATATTATTTAATCTAAAATTTTGAAAGTCTCTCATGGGATGTTTTCAACCACTACAAAATAGTGAGATGCACTCTTAGAAGTCAAAAGTTGTGAAAAAAAGTTTTAAAAATAAGTATTTCTCACTCCTTGTATTGAGTTTGCAAACACCACTTTAATCATATTCCTTTACGTTTTATCTAATAACATAAATTGTCCCCGCAAAACTTGTTTATACTAAGAAATTTATATCATCACACTTATAAACTGATATAATCACTCTTATAAATTAATATTTATAGCATTTGGTACTATGATATCAACTTATAAATGTAATAATATCAATTAATAAGTTATTATGATATTAGTTTATAAATGTAATAGTATATATTTCATACTATGAAAAAGTTTCATCTATTTGTAGAGTATGTACCGTACATGCATGATTAGTAATATTAGTTATATTATAGATTTTTTTATTAATACTTTTATATTATGAAAGTTATAATTAGTAGTATTAGTTATGTTTTTTAAATAATTATTAATATTAGGTATATTATAGATTTTTTAGTAATATTTTTATTTGTTTTTTATAATATTTGTACTAATTTTTTCAGTTGCTCCTGCTACAATTTAAAAGGTATTTTCTAAAATAATATCATAAAGAAATGTCTAGAAAATTGGATGGAAATAGGTGGCACTACAAAAAAGACGGGGTTTAACGATGGTTTTAGCGACAGCGATAACCGTCGCTACAGACTATAACGACGGTTTCAGCAACGGTTTGTAAACCATCGAGAAATCGAGCGTCGCTAACATTTAGCGACAGTTTACACCTAACCGTCGCTATCTAGTGACGGGTGTATCGACGGTCATCTAGAGCCGGATCCAGGTCAAAATAATCGTCGCTATATTGTTGCTATACCGTCGTTAATATTCCGACGGTGGTGATGTCATAACCCGTAGCTAGTACCGACAGCAATATCTGTCGCTAGTAGCGGCGGTTAAAATCAGTTGCTATTAGCGACGGATATAGCTGTCGCTATAACCGTCGCTAAATTGTGAATTTCCGAAAAAAAAAAAAAAAACTCACGGTGGTTCGAACTCGGGCTCAGGGGACGCCTGGGTGGGCACCGAACCACCCAAACCACGGACCATGTCGAACCCAACCACCAAGCATCTTCTCATATAAAAGCCACCAAACCTCCCAATTAAATGAGGTAAATTTTCGATCCCCTTTAGAGGTAAATTTTCGCTCCCAAGGGGGATCGAACACGGGACCTAGGGGCGTCTGAGCGGGGGTCAATCCGCTCGGACACTTGCTTTCTTGCGTTTACTTAATGAAATTAATTGTATATGTCCTAAAAAATTATTTTTTATAAAAAAAAAATTGAATTCTTTATTTCAATTATCTTTTTTATGGATTCAATCACATTTTAATATAACAAATTTTTTATATAAATTTAAATTATATTATTATTATATTAAAATTATATTTTTCTATTTAAACAAGTTATACTTTTCATTTAAACAAGTTATACTTTTCTTTTAAACAAGTAATATTTTTCTATCTAAACAAGTAATACTTTTCTATCTAAACAAGTAATACTTTTCTTCTAAACAAGTAATACTTTTCATCTAAACAAGTTATACTTTTCTTTTAAACAAGTAATACTTTTCTATTTAAACAAGTAATATCTTTTATCTAAACAAGTTATACTTTTCATTTAAACAAGTTATACTTTTCTTTTAAACAAGTTATACTTTTCTATCTAAACAAGTAATACTTTTCTTTTAAACAAGTTATACTTTTCTTTTAAGGGTTTTTTTATGGTCAGGAATAGCTTCGCATTTCCTGATGTTTGTGAACCAATAAAAAATTGACACATTATCTAGCTTCGCTTAAGGCGATACAATTTCGCCATGGACAAATTAATTAATTTTGTAAAAAAAATATATATATATAAAATTACCAAAATAACCTTTATATATTCTATATACTTAATCTTGAATCGTTTATACATGGAAACAATTGTTTTGTGTGGTAAATATATGGAGTAATGTGCCTATTTTAAAAATAAATTTTAATTTTAATAAATCATTTTTTATTTTTTCTTTCACAACCTCCATCTTCTTCCTCACTCCGCCGTGACTTCAATCCTTGTTGTTGTGCTTCCCCACTACACCATTTCCCTGAGTAATATCTTCCCCGCACAAAATAATTTGCAGAAAATTTCCCAATCAAAATTTTCAGAAAAATTCAAGAACAAAAAAACTAGGGAACAAACAACCATTTGCACCTATTTCGGACCCAATTTACATAAGTAAATTAACATATGCAGGATCGATCTCATTTCATCAATGCAAAAGTCCAATTTTCAGATCATAATTTATCAATTTCGGAACTTAATTTAAAAAACTACTTAGGAAAAATCTAAATATTAGGAAGAAGAAGGAAGACAGAGCGCGATAAGATCCAATAATTGAGAAGGAGAAGAGAAACGAAAAGGAGGGGTGGTTAAGACGATTAGGGGGGGGAATGGGATGGGAGGCGGCATTGTAGTCTGGGGACGATGAACTGGGTTGGGTTGGGGGGGGGGGTTAATTTGTTAATTTTTTTTTTCTTCATTTTTAAAGAAATAGATAATAGTAATATTTTTTATGATATTGTTTTTAATTATGTAAGTTTAGGTTTTATTTATTGTATAAATTATTTTAAATGAAAGGATATTTATGTCATTTTATAATTATTAATTTAATTTATTAATTGGGCGATGCAATGCGATTGCATTATACACATTGCAATCGCCTTAGTGCAAAGTGCAATCATCTAAAAATAATATTATACGTTGGATCAACGATCCAATGGTAATCAAAAGATTTCCTGACGTTAGGAAGAGCGAAACTATTCCTGACCATAGAATAACCCTTCTTTCAAACTAGTAATATTTTTCTATTTAAACAAGTAATACTTTTCTATCTAACCAAGTAATATTTTTTTATCTAAATAAGTAATCATTTTCTATCTAAACAAGTAATACTTTTCTATCTAAACAAGTAATATTTTTCATCTAAACAAGTAATACTTTTCATCTAAACAAGTTATACTTTTCTTTTAAACAAGTTATACTTTTCTATTCAAACAAATAATATTTTTCTATCTAAACAAGTAATACTTTTCATCTAAACAACTAATACTTTTCATTTAAACAAGTTATACTTTTCTTTTAAATAAGTAATACTTTTTTGGGTTTTTCTAAGGTCAGGAACGGCTTCGCCCTTCCTGACGTTAAACGTCCAATAAAAGGTTACCACATCATTTAACTTCGCCGTTGGCGATACTGTTTCGCCATAAGACTAAATAATTAATTTTTTTAATAAAAATGATAAAATTACTGAAATATCCTAATAACATTTTTTAAATAAAAAATACAATGTTCATAAAATTAAAATATTTAATCCATGATCCTGAACTCGGCCCATGCGCGACCCGGGTCAGGTTCGGGTCTAGGTTCGAGTAGGATCCGGGTCCTGGTTTGGGTCCAAGTCCTAGTCAGGGTTTGGGTCCAGGTCGGGTCTAGATGCGGGTCAAGGTCCGATCTGGTCTTGGGTTCGATACGGTTCAAGTCTGGATCCGGGGTCAGGATCGAATCTGGGTCAGGGATGGGGTCAGGGTCCGAGTCAAGGTCGAGTTAGGGTCCGGGTGAGGGTCGAGTCAGGACCGGGTGAGGGTCAGAGTCTAGGCCAGGGTCCGAGTTCGGGCGCGGATCTGGTCAGGGTTTGGGTGCGGGTCCGATCTGGGTCAGGGTTCGGGTCAGGGTCCGAGTCAGGGTCGAGTCCGATCAGGGTCCGGGTTCGATTCAGGGTTCGGGTTCGGGTCTGGGTCTGGGTTCTGGCTAGGGTCGAGTCAGGGTCGGGTCAGGGTCCAGGCTAGGGTCCGGGTTAAGGTCAAGGTCCGAGTTAGGGTCGAGTCCGGTCAGGATGTGCAAACATCGCTTCGAGATTTCGCATAATGTCTGCAGCTGATTCAAATCCTTGATGAAGGCGTTTCAACAAATCTGACATATTTGTCAAGATTGTGTCCTTTACAAATTCATTAGTCAACTCCCATTCACTATGTTCCATCTCGTCCCATATACCAGTATCCTCAGCTGGTTTTTCGGGTTTTGGTGTGTCAAGCACCCATTTGGATCCTTGTGCAGTTAGGACAATCATAAGTTTACGTTTCCAATCAACATAGTTTTCACCAGTTAATTGATGATCTTTAAGTATAGAATACAGTGGATTAAAAGGTTGCGACATGCTGAACTGAAATAAATAACAATTTGTGTGAAGCATCGCCCGAACGCACGCCTGCGTCCGGGGTCCCGTGCCTCGTCGCCCAGCCAGCCTGCACGCCCCGACGCCCACAGCTCCGCGGTCCTAGCATGTGTCCCGCTCGCCCTGTCTGCGTCCCACCTAGCGATGTGCGCGGTCGCTAGGCCTTCGGCCTAGCCCGTGTGCTCCACCTTGGCTCGCGTACGTCCGGGCACTTGGACGTCCATTTTTTTTTAATTCTTCGTCTCCGTCTTCGTTCACGATCCGGTTACAATTTATTTACGAAAAATAAATAAACCTAGATCTAGACTAGTCTATTACATTGAACAAATCAAACAAATTCTAATCTACTCGTGGATTTTCTCACGAGGCAAAACGAATCCGAACGAATCGAATTAAAACCCACAATTTATTTGCATGTAAATAAACACATTAAAATACCATGACAATTGGATACTTGCAAAACAGATCTAAAAGTTCTACTATCCAATTTCAATTTTAATGAAAATTAATTTAAATTACAGTTTAGAAGATCAGAGCCAGAACCAGGGCTCTGATACCAGTTGTTGGGATAACATATGCCAGGATCTATCGGGATGACCTCATAAACACAAATTTAAATTAACAATTATTACTCGCATGAATTTACCTAAGTGAATTCAAATAATAATCAATCCAACAACAACATGGAAATAATATTTCACGTAAAAGATTCTAGCATGTGGAATTTCTAGGAGTTTACGTAAACGTACCAGTTGGAGAGACGGTCTGAGACAGACAGGATGAAGCATCTAGATACCCACCAAAAGTCCTTCTCAAGTATTCTCAAGTCCTCGTCCAATAATCCCGGTGGAAGGTTCTCCAATGAATGATTTATAAAACAAAGGAAAATAAAAAATTGTTGCACTACCTTTGTGGATTTCTAATATTTCCAACACATGGAACACTAGGGAATGAAAAAATTCATCCCCTTATTTATAGAGAGGGGGTGGACGAAAATTTCAGCCAAAAAGGGACTAGGAAATATCTTTTCTTGATCTCTAAGAAATCTTGAATATATCACATATATTCTTCTTTCCATGTGTATTTTTCCACAAAAATCTCACACCCTTATTTAGCCTAATATTTTCGAAAATAATAGGGGATCTTTCAAGATTGAATCTTTCTTGAATTTATGAGATATTCTTGTATTCCTATAATACATATCTTTTTTCATAAATTTTTTTCCAAGAAAATCATTCTTCATATTATTGCTCTATAATTTTCGAAAAATTCCCTATTAAAGAAGCCAAGTGGGAGATTTCTTGAATTTATGGGATAACCTTGTATTCCAATAATACATTATCTCCTTTCCATAAAATCTTTTCAACAAAATCCTTTTCCCTCTTTTCTTTAATATTTTCAAAAAATAAGGAAATATAATGCAACAATAATTTATTATATTTTAAGCACATTTTATTTATTGGACTATAATTGGGCTACTTGAGGGGCCTTTAGGAGAATTAAGATGGACCTTCCAATGGGCTTCTGAATTCCAATATTGAGCCACAATATAATTCAGCCCATTAATATTAATTAATGTCACTATATAATTAATATTGCACTATCCAACTTAACCCATATTATGGTAATATGGCTCCCGGTTATTATTTCCCGTGTTTAAGATTATTTAGTCCATTAATTAATTAAGCCACTGAAAAGTTTTATATTAATTAATATCTTTATCCTTAAAGTAAGGACAACCCAACTTTATTATCCATACTGGAAAATTAATTTCACTTGCAAGATTTGGTATGATAAAAGTTCCGGGCCCACCAAGGGGACCAGTCAAGCAAGACATTGCAATCACACAATTCTCTATATTAATTTAGCAATTGTCATGCAATTAATATTATTGCCCAAGATATAGGGTATCGAAGTCGCAATGATTCTCTTCCCATTTATAAGTCAAAGCAATAACTACTAATCACACACAATCCTTATTAAGTGAAAGAGATTAAGAAATCAACAACCACTGAGGTCTAACTCTTCATCCCTTAAGCCAGTGCGAATGAATTTATCCTCTCTGCAGGTCCGCTTCAGCGCATCGAATGCACTAGTGTAATCTCTTGGTCAAGACAAGCCAATCTGAGTCTTACACATCAACTTCTACCAATAGATTGTTCGGATCTATCTAAGTTGTGAAACACGCACTCGTTTACAAGGCACTGTTAACGTGATCTTATGTGATCTGGTATCACCACGTTAACTACAATGTAACGCGTGCTATGAACGGGTTTGCGATAAATATATAACATTCAATCATATTTAAAGCAACAATGATAAACAATTTATTTCAGTAAATAAGTGTTAAATACATAGGTTATACAAAGTAAAAGCATATTTTCACGTATAACCCCAACAAATCATGCTTAAGTCTTCTGAGTTCTTACAACCTCAATGGCATCAATGACTCATGGGAACATTTGCATGAATAAATGCAAACAATCAAAAATAATATTCAAACAAGTGTATTGCCATACATTAATATTAAATGAACTATAATATTAAATCAAACTGAATATCATCGAGTATTATGTACTTACAATAGATTGTATCTAGGACACTAACACTAACATCTCCTTGATTTCTGAGTCTTTTTACATTCATTGTCTACCATGTGGGAAAAAACGAGAAAACTGGCTAAATTGTTGTTTTGTATTCCTCAACGACCATATTTCCCTGTTGAAATTCAAAGAACTTGGACTCAAATTTGGTCGTGGTAGGACTCGGGAAAATAACTCTCCATGATTATCTCCTTGAACTCGTCCCATGTAAGTGCTTCACGTTCTTCTTTCGTCCTCGATCTCCAATAGCCTTTCCACCAATGGTCGGCATCTTCTACTAGTTGAGACTCTGAACATGACACTCGTTGCTTGTTTGAGCATCTAACAAGTTGGAATACACGTTCAAGGGATCAAAATCATTTCTCCATGACAGAAGACCCGACCTGTCTGTTAAAAGTGGTTGGCTTATAAAAATGAAATTGCTCCACAATTTTGACATTATTTTAAAATTTTAGGGCCTCGTTGTCGACTTGGTTGTCTTCTTGAGCCCCATTGTTGGCTCGGTTCAGGTTATCTCTTTGGTGTGCCATAATCTATGATATCTCTAAAATACGTTATATATTTGCATAACATGTAAATAGATTTTACTCTAAATGATTCTAAATAATAAACTGTAAATAATCATGAATTTAAATACGAAACTAGAACCATAATCATGACAAAACATAGATGATTGGAAACATGTACATAAAATTCAATGTACCACATAGTAGCATAAACATTTAATATGGTAATTCGAAATTGAAAACTAACAGCACATACCTTATGAAGATGGAGCGGTGATGCGGTGATGGACGACATAAATTTTCTAGGATTGACTTATTAATCAATGCACTTAAATAACTCAAATAAAAAAGATAGATTTTAGAAAATTTACAAGAACGTAGACCCGCTCTGATACCGCTCTATCACGTCCCAATTTTAAAAGGATGGACTTTTCATAAAGTAGTTAAAATAACTAACTTTAATGCGAAAATTGAAATACAACGGTAAAGTAAATTTTTGCAGCGGTTATTAATTTTGGCAGCGGAAACATAAAAAAAATTATTGTTTATTTTTCATTTAGAAGAAAAGACAATTAGAGGGTCGTCATCCCTCCCCACTCCTCATCACTCAACTCCTCAATCTGAAATTTATAAATGGATGAGGTGAGTATGAAATCACACTCAGTGGGACCCAGTTGTTCAAGTTAAATATTAAACATGAGTTGTACACATAGAAACAAACATTAAACATTATCATACTTTAACTAATCAAATAAAAATTTGTCATAGAGTTGTAGGCCTTTCCAAAATCGTTTAATTGACTTTAGTATTCCTACAATAGAGTTGTGAACCTTCCCAAAGCCGTTTTAATGACTTTGGTTTTCTCACACGTGGAGTTTGTGAACCATTCCATGGTCGTTTAATGACTTTCATATTCTCATACGTAGAGTTGTGGACCTTCCCAAAACCTTTTTAATGACCCGGTATTCCTACACATAAAATTTCTCATGGAGCACTGCAGGCCTTCACAAGGTCATATAATGACCTTGGTCTTCCCGAGGACAACTTTTATGGTCCCGCACCCGTGAACTAGTCATATAGCGACGGTTTTTTTTTAATAAAATTTTTTTAATAATTAAAAAAAAATTATTAATCCGTTGCTAAATCCGTCGCTAAAGCGTGAATTTACAAAAAAAAAAATGGCTCACGGTGGTTCGAACCCGTGCCCAAGGGGCGTCCGGGAGGGCACCGAACCACAGACCATGTCAAACACAACCACCAAGCCTCCCAATTAAATGAGGCAAATTTTCGCTCCCAAGGGGGACCGAACACGGGACCTGTGGGCGCCTGAGCGGGGATCAAACCGCTCGGGCACTTGCTTTCTTACATTTACTTAATGAAATTAATTCTATATGTCCTAAAAATCGTTTTTTTTTTCAATTTTTTTTTTAAATCATTTATTTCAATTATCTAATTTAATGATTTAATACATTTTAATATAATATTTTTTATTTTTTCTTTATTTATAAATTTAAATTAACTTGTATTATATTAAAATATATTAATTTATTTATTTTTAATTTGTTTTTTTTTTACACTTTTTTTTTAATTTTTTTATTTCATTTATTTAATTTAACTATCTAATAATCTTTAAAATACTAATTATATATATTTTTTATATTATAAATTATAAATAAATGATTATATTCTTTTAAAATTGTATTTGTCCTAAAAAATCATTTTTTTAAACAAATACTACTATCTATTTAAAAAAGTACTACTTTCTATTTAAACAAGTAATACTTTCTATTTAAACAAGTACTACTTTTCATTTAAACAAGCAATACTTTCTATTTAAACAAGTAATACTTTTAATTTAAACAAATAATCTTTTTCATTTAACCAAGTACTACTTTTCTATTTAAACATGTATTACTTTTCTATTTAAACAAGTAATACTTTTCTATTTAAACAAATACTACTTTTCATTTCAACAAGTACTACTTTTCTATTTAAACAACTACTACTTTTCATTTAAACAAGTGATACTTTTTATTTAAACAAGTACTACTTTTCATTTAAATAAGTATTACTTTTCATTTTAACATGTACAACTTCTCATTTAAACAAGTAATACCTTTCATTTAAATATATAATACCTTTCATTTAAACAAGTATTACTTTTCATTTAAACAAGTACTACTTTTCTATTTAAACAAGTAATACTTTTAATTTAACAAGTAATACTTTTCATTTAAACAAATACTACTTTTCTATTTAAAAAAGTATTACTTTCTATTTAAACAAGTAATACTTTTCTATTTAAACAAGTACTACTTTTCTATTTAAACAAGTAATACTTTTAATATAACAAGTAATACTTTTCATTTAAACAAGTACTACTTTTCTATTTAAACAAGTATTACTTTCAATTTAAACAAGTACTATTTTTCTATTTAAACAAGTACTACTTTTTTATTTAAACAAGTAATACTTTTAATTTAACAAGTAATACTTTTCATTTAAACAAGTACTACTTTTCTATTTAAAAAAAGTATTACTTTCTATTTAAACAAGTACTACTTTTCATTTAAACAAGTAATACTTTTCTATTTAAACAAGTACTACTTTTCTATTTAAACAAGTAATACTTTTCTATTTAAACAAATACTACTTTTCTATTTAAACAACTACTACTTTTCTATTTAAACAAGTAATACTTTTTATTTAACAAGTAATACTTTTTATTAAAACAAGTAATACCTTACATTTAAACAAGTAATACTTTCTATTATTTAAACTATACTTTTAATTTAACCAAGTACTACTTTTCATTTAACCAAGTACTACTTTTCTATTTAAACAAGTAATACTTTTCTATTTAAACAAGTAATACTTTTCTATTTAAACAAGTAATATTTTTCATTTAAACAAGTACTACTTTTCATTTAACAAGTAATATTTTTCATTTAAACAAGTAATACCTTTCATTTAAACAAGTAATACTTTCTATTATTTAAATAAGTAATACTTTTAATTTAAACAATTAATACTTTTCTATTTAAACAAGTACTACTTTTCTATATAAACAAGTAATACTTTGCATTTAAACAAGTATTACTTTTCATTTAAACAAGTACTACTTTTCATTTTAACAAGTACTACTTTTCATTTAAACAAGTAATACCTTTCATTTAAACAAATAATACTTTTCATTTTAACAAGTACTACTTTTCATTTAAACAAGTACTACATTTCTATTTAAACAAGTAATACCTTTCATTTAAATAAATAATACTTTTCATTTAAACAAGTACTACTTTTCATTTAAACAAGTACTACTTTTCTATTTAAACAAGTAATACTTTTCTATTCAAACAAGTAATACTTTTCATTTAAACAAGTACTACTTTTCATTTAAACAAGTGCTACTTTTCTATTTAATCAACTACTACCTTTCTATTTAAACAAATAATACTTTTCATTTAACAAGTAATACTTTTCATTTAAACAAGTAATACCTTTCATTTAAACAAGTAATACTTTCTATTATTTAAAAAATACTTTTAATTTAAACAAGTAATACTTTTCATTTAACCAAGTACTACTTTTCTATTTAAACAAGTACTACTTTTCTATTTAAACAAGTAATATTTTTCTATTTAAATAAGTACTACTTTTCATTTAAACAAGTACTACTTTTCTATTTAAACTTAAGTAATATTTTTTTTCATTTAACAAGTAATGCTTTCATTTAAATAAGTACTATTTTTTTATTTAAACAAATACTACTTTTAGTCAATATATATATTTAAATATACTATGAATTAAATTTTATACTGTAAACTCCTCGAAATAGATCTGACTACAGTCAGGTGGAACTCTTCTCCAAGTGACTATAAATTAAATATACGGTAAGGTGCATTAACAACAATTTAAAAAAATTGTATAATCCTGAAACATAAAAAAAAATAAAAAATACATAATTAATATTTAAAAAAAAAAAAAAAAAAAAACCGTCGCTAATCCGTAGCTAAAATCGTCGCTAAATCCGTCGCAAAAATCGTTGCTAATACCGTCGCTAAAGGGATTAGTCCAAAACGTCACTAAAATCGTAGCTAAAACCGTCGCTATTTGCGACGGTTCTCTAGACCGTCGCTAAAATTGTTGACTTTGATCATTTGACCGTAACCGTCGTAAAAACTGTCGCTATTTGCGACGATTTTTGTAACCGTCGCTAATTTCCGTCGGTAAAACGCGTAATTTTTATAGTGATTTTGCCTTACCGCAAATTATTTGAAAAAACATATTTAATCCGATTCAACCTAAAAAAAATTACGAATTTTCAGTCCAGTAGACAGAATGAGACGGGTATGATTATGACCATATCGTACGAATATAAGATCCAAATATCAAATTTTAGCTTTTACATTTGTTTTGTAAGTTGTAAATCGTAAATCGTCCATATTCATTCATACTGGTACAATTCTAATCTAAAGTCCAAACTCCAAAGCTGAATCATGATCTTCTATTTATTTACTTCTCGTTAATATTTAATAACAGTATAGTTGTGTACTATGTCATAGTATAATTTAATATTTTTGCTAACTATTACTTTGATTAAGTTAGTGTAATTGTAAATTATAATCTACAAACTACAAGTTATAAGGAAATAAATTATAATTATATATTTTAAATAATCTAATAATTTATAAATTATAAATATAAAGTAATAAAGACATAACATAAGTTATTATTTACAAATTACAAATTTAAATAAGAATTGAAATAAATAAATAAATAAATGATGGTTTTAAATTAAATTGTAACCGAGATTATGAATAGGCCGTTTAAAAATTATGAACTATTTATACTTTGTAGATAACGCCTAGACAGGTAAAATTATTATAGATAGGTCTTGTGTGAGACAAAACATAATTTGTAAATGACACTTTAACAATTTGAAAGATATTCGTACTAATAATTTGTGAACTATTTAATTATGAGAAGGTCTCACACAAGTTTTTGTCAATTCAACAATTATTTATTATATCACAGTACAAAGAAAAGAGTTTAAACTGTAAAAATTAAATGTTGAAGATTTAATTCTTAGCAAGCATGTCATAGAACACCTCTGGCTTCTTATATCCTAATGTGCATAGTGCCTGAAAACAACATAATCAAAATTCCTGCGTCAGAAAATTCCCGACTTAATTATCTTTTGACATTTTTATAATGGTTAACTCTTATATGCATTCAGGTGCATCGTGCACCCATAGTGCATTTTAAAAATATATTATTTGTTGCACTGAAAAATACAACCGTGTAACTATTAATATGAAAAAATAGTTGCACGGTTCAGTGTAAACAAGTTGCATCTTTCAGTATAACAAATTGCATATTTCTAAAATGCATTATGAGTGCACGGTGCATCTGAATGCACATGAGACCCACTCTGATCTCATGCATGTGTATCCAGGTGCATCATGAACTCTATAATGTATTTTAAAAATATACAACTTGTTGCACTGAAACATGCAACTATTAATATAAAAAATAAGTTGTGCGTCTCAGTGTAAACAAGTTGCATGCTTCAACGCAACATGTTGTATATTTCTAAAACTCACTATGAAGTGAGCAGTGCACCTGGTGCATAGAAGACTTTGCAAACGTGTTTTAAAACAAACTGTGTTCTAAAGTGATATCAGCAAACTTACTTGCATAGCTGATGCAATGTAAATTAACAGAGATTCAGACCAAGGCTTCCCAATAAACTGAAGACCGATAGGCAAGCCAGATTTATCATATCCCACCTGAAATTAAAAAAAAAAATGGATGATCAAACTAACCAAAAATGTGACAAGTGAAATTGAATAAATGGAGTTAAAGAAAATTTTGATGGCATACCGGAATAGTAACTGCAGGCAATCCCAGAAAGTTTCCGGCTATCTGGTATCGTACTAATGCAGCTGAAAGTATCGGGACAATCGCTTAGATTCACACGTACGCTCAAAAATAGACGAAACACAAATGAAAGTCGAGGAAAGAAACGAGCAGCACGCGTGTGCACCATGCAATTGGTGTAGATGTACAACTAATACTGTTCAGTACAAACTACTAATACTATATAGTGAAAACAAGTGATGCTGACCCACTAATACCTTTAAGTAATGCCATTAGTAACGCACTTAAGCTGCACAATGCAATTGGTGCATAGAAATATTCGCCTCTAAAGTAAAAGCCGATAAAAATGTTGTACCTCCATTTATGTAGTCGAAGTTCACGGTCTTGAGTGTTGTCTCAGATCGGGTATCTTGGTGACACTTTGTTAAGAAAAAATAGTGAAGGAGAGTTGTAAATCGTCATGAAATGTGCAATTAATTAGGCTATATAGGGATAGAATCCAAAATTATCCCATAACTTTTCACATTTTTCAAAATAGTCCCAAAAAAAATTCTTCGCGAAGCTAGTGTATCACTTTCGTCTCAAATTGGCGGAATTGATGAAACGACGTCATTTTTTTATCATGCATTTCAGCCGGAAATCTCCAAATTGAATGCTCACATGTAAGACGCATGACCAAAAATGGCTCCGTTTTGCCAATTCCGGCGAATTTAGGACGAAAATGGTACAATTGACGTAAAATTGAGACCGATTTCAGAATCAAACTTTTTTTTAGACAATTTTAAAGAAGTGAAAAATTATGGGACTATTTTGAATTCTATTCCTAGGCTATATATGAAAGAAAGTGTACCCAACAGGTTGGAGCAACAATGACATACGCTATAGAAAATATCTTTTGGTGGAATTAAATTTGACGATTTTGGCCCAAAGTAAAAAAGTATCAATCCATTCATCACAAGACTACAAAGAATTTAGTCCCAAGAAAGAAATTATTTTCGATTTAGTCCAATATACAAAATTATGTTCAATTTTGACCTCATAACTTGTTTACTAGTCTAATTTTAGCCCCAAATTAAATGCTTACCTGACATTCATGTGAAACGGCGTCATTTCCAAATATCCGGCAATTTTGGGTAAAAATAGCACAAAGTTTTTAATATTGCGACTAAATTGAAAATGTTTACCTTTTTTTGAATTAAAACTGGACAGTAAATAAGTTGTGAGATCAAGTGAAGATATATATGTTACCTGATTCTCTGAGCATTGAGATACTCGTGGCTGTGAAAAGCTTGGTATACGGAGAGGCCTACTCGCACGTCCCATCCCACCTCTTCTTTCTTTCTGTTCCATTATTCGACTTAATTCATCAGTCGACGAAATTAAAACTAGCTACACAAATTGGGACGACGTTCTATTCTGTACTCACATTTTATTCAGGTAAGCCGCGATTGAGCTACTACATTCGGATCCGATTGTTAAATAATGGGACAACCGCATCACCTCTATTTCCGGGATGGTCACCGCTACAGTCTTTAAAATTAATGAATCAACTATAAGCTTTCTATGTTTGATTATTTATATGATCATATTCAACGTGTTTCGATGTTTCTTTTCTTACCTTCCAACCGTATTTGTCAGAAAGTTTAGCAACGGCATTGGAGCAACACACTTTGATATCGTCGCTGCAGTCATCGAACCACTGATCCACCAAAGAAGTGACGCACAAAAATAAGCATAAACACAAAGTTTTTAACATTTTTGATTTGTTAACAGAATGTTTCATCTCATACAGTTGGTTATCGAACTAATTAAAATGTCGAAAGCTATAATGTTTAAGAACTATTTTCAATTCACGATCGGAATCTATTTCCCCCAAACAAAAATATTAAGTAAAACTACATGATGAACAAACAAACCTTTCCATATCTAGCTAATTTGATGTCATGAGACATATAGTTTATGATTTAAGCAATAAAGCAGCCTATTTTTTATTTGGTTTTGTTCTCGAAAAACAATAGAAAGTGTTAGCATGTTCTCAGATATAAAGAGAAAAAGAGATAAAAGTTTTATATATATAGAAGATGTACGGTGGCTAACCACTATACTGCCTGAGTGATCTGATGAAAGGCCACCACCTATAGCTGCATAACTGCCAAAATTTAAACGGTTAGTTAACTTTCAAGAATGTGGTATTAGAAAAACAGAACAGAGAAACGAAAACTCACGCGATGAGTGCGTCCTCAACCGTTGCTGCGAGAATTCCAACCATCCCAACTGTATAGTTTATGGGAAGAACTCTACACATTAAAATAATAATGTACGGTCAAAAATAAACTCGAGGAAACGAAAAAAGAAGAAGAAAATGGAGCGACTGCACACCCTTCGTGTGGAACGCGCGCAAAAGTCGCTTTGAAGCCGACAACACCACAAAGAGCTGCAGGAAGTCTCACGGATCCTAACCGAGTAACCAAAAAAGATGTCGTTATTTTGACGAAGACAAAAGGTGCATCGTGCAACATAAGTATATTTTTAAATGGTATTAGTTGGTTCACTAAAAAGTATTAGTTGGTTTACTAAAAAGTATTAGTTCATTTACTAAAAAGTATTAGTTTGTTTTTCTAAAGAGTAGTATTAGTTTGTTTTTCTAAAAAGTATTAGTTGTTTTCACTGAAAAGTATTAGTTGTGTACATTTGCACCGTACAAAAGAATGAAGCAAAGCCGTACCTCCTCCATCAACACCAAGTGCAATGGGGCACAATCCAGCAGCCACCACGGCAGCCGATCCGCTAGAAGACCCTCCAACAATTCTGCTCCTGTCGTACGGATTTCTAACCGCCCTTTTACAAACAAAAGAGTACTAATTAGGAATCAAGAAGCTATAATCTACAATCATCTACCAACATTTGTACACAAATAACATGATCAAGAAAATCACGACGAGAAAATGTTTCGCCTACCCGTAATGAGGATTTATCCCGCTAATTCCTGCACCGAGCTCGTGCATATTTGTCTTGCCGACGATCATAGCACCACAGGATCGAAGGCGACTAACACAACATGCATCACTCTTACATTCTCTTACTTTGTGCATCCACTTTGTACCTCCTACATTAACATAACCAATTTTCAGCAAAGAAAAACAGAGTTTAGTGGCTACTTAATTTAGGCCTTATAACCACCTATAGTTGGATATGGCATACAATCAATCTCGTCTTTAATTGCAATCGGCACTCCATCCAGCACAGATATTGCTTCTCCTGAATAAACGAAACGAAACGAAGAGCTTTCAATCAATCATGCTTATGCATCTCATTTCATCGAGTTTAAAACTTGTTTACTTCATGTTTTTTCAACCACAACAAATTTCATGATTCGATAAACAGATATTCTGATGTAGCAGTCGAAAATCTTTGAAGAAATCGTATATAAATTCACAACCTTTCGTTATCGTTTCAATTTAATCACAACATTTGCAATTTTCATGCACTACCACGTCATCAGGACTTGTTGGAAATAAACATGATTTATTTAGCAATTAACTCTTAAAACTATATGTACCTCTCGGGTTAGAATTCAAAATTGTCCCATAACTTTTCATCTTTTTCAAAATAGTCCAAAAAAATTTGGTGTACGAATTTGGTCCCAATTTTTCACGAATTGTACCACTTTCGTCCCAAATTCACTGGAATTGATGAAACGACACCATTTTTTATCATGCATTTCAATCGGAAATCTCCTAATTGAATGCTCACATGTAAGGCGCATGATCAAAAATGACGTCGATTCATCAATTCCTGCGAATTTGAGACGGAAATGATACAATTCGTGTAAAATTGGGATTGATTTCATACATCAAACTTTTTTGTGACCATTTTGAAAAATGTGAAACGTTATTGTCTCAATTTAATCACAACATTTACAATTTTCAAACACTTCCACATCAGCAGGACTCGTTGGAAATAAACACGATTTATTTAGCAATTGAGTCTTAAAACTATATGCACCTCTGTCATGACGAAGAGTTGATTCAGCGGCTTGCCGCAGAATATCTTGCACATTGTAGTTAATAAAGAAGGACATTTGTTGCTCTTCGCTTGATGACTCCCGGACAAAGGATATATACCGCTCTGCGACCTATTTGCACAACCACAAAACTCTCATTTATGATTAATGTTCTTACAATGATTCAGTACTCTTTGCTCTGGCTTGAAGTGGGGCTCACACTAGTGGACGGTGGGTTCTGGTCCCCCGTATTAGTTGGTTTTTGGGCCAGACACCGAGTTATAAAAAAAAAAAATTCAAGATTTCGAGAATACTTACCATTGTAGGTGATTTTACCGGACTTATAAGCCCCCGCTATAATCCATTCTTGTCCCACCATTTGAAACTAAGATATGGTGATTGAAGACAATCCACAAAGATGTTTAACTTTCTCTTGTGGTGGCATATCAGCTTCTACATATTCTACTTCTTTTTCCTCATTTCCTGTAATAACACAAAATATTAAACTGATTACAAGCTTGAAAACAACAATCTCAATTGTATCAATAATCAAAATTGAATGATCAGTAGATATAAAATCATAGATCGTCCAGTAACTTTGGATGTGTCCCATTTTAGTCCTTTATATTTTTACATTTTCAATTTTGGTTCTTTTTTGTGTTCAATTTTAGTCAGATATTTTTTAATTTTGATCCTTTTGGACAAAAATTGATATCAAAATGACCAAAACCGGAAAAAAAAACTAAAAAGTTTCGGGACTAAAATTGGACACAGACTAATTTACAGGACCATTCGTGATTTCATATCATGTTCGCACTAAGCAATGGATAAGACACCCTGGGTGAACAAGTTGTGCAGGGTCGCAAATGATATTATTTATTTTCTGTTTTAGAACTCTAAAAATGTGCTCTAAAATCACTTATTTTTTAAGTTGTTAGGCACAATTTTTCAAGAAAATAAGTGTTTTTAGAGTACTTGTTGAGTTTGCAAACATGTACTTAGAAATAAGCTTAAGTTTTGGCATCATCACCATCATCAGATTTTCAATTAAACCCATGCCCTTCGGCCATGAGTCCATGGCGTACAGCTTCTGAACCCAAATTTTGTTTGTTTAAGTATGTTTTTCTGGCCAATTTAAATTTTTCCAAGTTTATTCTATTTTCCTTTTCAGTTAAACTTCCGAGTAAATTTTTTTCCGATTGTTGATAATTTTCTATTAATTTTAGTGACTTTATTTTTTTTTAAAAAAAAATTGACAGGAAAATCTTTATAAAAAAAGTGATAAACTTATTGGCCTAAAAAAGTACAATCCCAAGAAAAATGATTAAAGGTGAATTCGGACAAATATATTGGACCATTTATGAAATTAATTCAAATTATTGGGAGTTATTTGTTCCTGCTAAATGCCTTGTTATACTTTTAGCTTTGGCAATAAATTTTTTCTTCAAATTAAGTGAAATTTGTGGGGAAAATTACTAATATGTATCATTTTTTTATGCAAATTACTAATATATACAAACGAAATTGCACATATAATCAAAGTTGCACATGAAAGTGCAAATGTACTTATGCATATGCAATTATTTTGTACTTATTAATAAGTTGTAATATTAAAATATACTTATTAGTAAGTCTATCAAATTTGTGATCTTGCAAACATAATTTGTCTTCAAAATTTCTTGTCTCGTGTCACATGAAATAGTTAAAAGTATTTAATTGGGGTGGATTACAGATTGAGTTATTTGGTCGCACATACCTACTCCTATTTAATTAGTTAATTTTATAACGATATGTTACAAGAAAAATAAATAATTCAAAATAATAAATTAGTGAAGATGTGCACCTAACCTTGATATGGGTGCAAGGGAACATAGAGTGGTGGTTCTTGTATCTCCGCAAACGAGACCAGCTGCAATGCATATGACCAAATTACACGTCTATCATAGTTTGAAGTTCGTTTATGGGAATCAAATATGCGTTTAATTGGAGCATACTCAATACGAGAAGAATTATTTTTTGTGAAAACATTTTATGTGAGACGATAAAATTAAATTAATCAGATCGATTCAACTCATTAATCACTCCACTCTTTTTTTTTTTTTCTTTTGACAGGGTTAATCATCTCACTCTTAAAATTATTTGATATTAGAATTCATCACAAACAATATTATTTAACGAAATTTCCAAACGAAAATAGTTCCCTTAAGTTATGTATACAGTATAGTGATGGTATAATAATGATCTTTTAAGTTTTAGCACCAATATTGTTCATAATAGGTGGTTAAATTAGCCTCGTAATCATTATAAATTCAATTAAAGCAAAAGGGCATTCAAGTCTAATAAAAATTGCCTCTTGTTAAACTTTTTCTATTTTAGCATTTTCCTACCTTTTTTTTTTACAATTCGATACGCGTTACTAATTCTGGCAACTTATAATTGCTAGAGCTTAATCATTTACAATTTTGCAAAAAGAATATTAAATTCTTACCTAACAACGAGTTTAGGTTGGAAACGTTATTCTAAACTTTGTTCACACTTCAAATACCTTATTGGAAATATCGACAAATTTGAAAAAAAAAAACAAGGTTGGCCTTGTGACTAAGTAAATTTTTTAGCATCCCATATTATGGTAAAGTATACTAGATATTTAAAAGTGTACTTATTCTGGAATAGTATCTCAAAAAAAATTGCCTATTAGCTATCTTCCATACCCTTTTTTAATGTATGTTGTCCAAATTTCCAAATAATTTAGCCCAAATAATTAATTTCTGGGTGGCACGCAGTGATTTTTCATTTACTGTTTTGGGAAAACTAATTAGATTGTATTCTTACAAATTAATTTGATAAATTCTGGTGTAAAACGACATAATGTTAGACGAACTGTAAATTAAACGTGTCTCACTCAATTATGTATTTTGATTTGTTTTTTGTTTTAATTTATTAAAAAATATCGACATAGTTTACATGCAGTCTATCCTTACATCTATCTATCCATATCATTAACTAAACACCCTTGGATTTTCTCCCAACCATAATTTTTTTTTTTTTTTGAAAGACTCCCAACCATAATTAATTCATTAGTATATATATATATATATATATCAACATTTGGTAAGAAAATGGATAAAAGAATTCGAAGAAAAACAAGAAATTTACCTTATGGATTAGATTATCCTTCTTCAGGAAGTAGACTAATATGCCTCCAAAAACAGGTAACTCCAAAAACCAAGCAAATACTTTCACCAAAAGTCCAGCCACCCGAGGAGCTATATATCAATGCATGCTTTAAATGCAAATCTTCTTTGCCAGCTTTCAGTTACAATTTGTAATATATAGAAGCATTCACAAATATCATTTCTCTAATATTTTTTTTTATCAGGCAAAAGAAAATCATTTCTCTAATATTCATATCATATTGATCGAATTTCTGATTTAAAAAATCGAAACATTTAAAAATGCACTTAATTTGTGCTAAAAATGACTGCATAATTAAAAATCGGGCATGTATTACTATTCAGAATACGTACATGTATGTGTGTGTGAAGTCACCATAACATAAATAAGTTTGTCTCAATTTAAAATGTCCCACTTTCCACCTAATTAAACAATACTCCATTAATGAATACTTCTTCAATTCCTTGAACCTTAATTCTACCTCCATACACACACTCAAACATACGGAAATTGCAACATGTACTATTTTTTTAACCAAAATGCAACTTGTACAAATAAAACTAACAGATTAATTCCAACCCCAATTCCTTTTTTAAAAATTTTCTACCAACTTTCTTCAATTTGACGTTTGTTAAAATACTTGTCGACATTGTGGTATATAATATATCATTTATAAGCTATATCTAATCGAAAAGTTTCAAAAAAAATGAGTACGGGTTGGAATCGATAAATATTTACCAGTACAGATTTCATTTTATTTTAAAAAATAGTACATATTGCAATTTGTAAAAAAAACAATAATACAGGTTGCAATTTATAATTAACTCCACGGGTCAATAAATACAAATAACTTTGAAACTTTTATGTACATCAAAACGATATTTTTGCTAATAATTAGTTGATGAACAGATAAGTAATAATTATAATTAATTAACCTTTGACATTTGCTCGGAGGTAGAACTCATCACTATTCGGGCCGAGATCAACCTCATCAACGGGCCTGTAAACCACGCCTTTATCCTTGAATACACCCATCGATCATCAATTCTCTCAAATTAACTCAACACAAATATATATATATAGGGGTGTGTGTATGTATATGTGTATGTAATGTATATGTATATGGTCGATGTATTTATGCAAAGAAAATTTAAAAGAAGGGGGGTTGTGATCGTAGAGGTGAAGCATCAACAAGAAAGGCGCCTATAAATACACAATGGACAAGTATCGAGATAGTGACGTGTATGTATATATATATATGTATATTAAGGGGTGGGGGCGGAGATGGCAATGCCAAGGGAAAGTGTGTCAAGTGGTTTGCAATATATTAATGTGAGCGTTGAGTGAACAACAGTTACAAAAATTAGGAGCTGAGAAAAAACAAAGAAAATAAGGTAGAAATTAATTAAGGAAAGAAATTATGCAAATTCTCGTGTGCACCATTTGCACCAAATCAATTTGATGCAATTTAATTTTAGGGGTTTTTTTTCTTATTTTTTTCAATTTTAGTTTTTTTTTTTTTTTTTAATTTCAGTTGTTTTTTAACTTTAATTTCAGTTTTAGGTTTTTTTTTCTTGACCTGGACCCAAACCCGGCCCGAGTAGTTCATGGTTCACTTGACCCAAGTAGTTCATGGTTCACCCGGACCGAATGGTTCATATATGATTTAGGGTTAATTGTTTAGGAGTTAGGGTTTAGAGTGCATAGTTCATCCAAATTAAAATTGAATTAAATTGCACCAATTTGAATTGATGCATGAGATGCACGGGAGAGTGATTCAAGAAATTATGGGACTCATCAAGGATCAAAATAAACGAATGTATTGACCAAACAAATCGATTCTATCATACTGCAGTGAGAAAATTAATAAAAATTAATTATGAAATTTTTCAATATATTGACTACGGAATTTTTAACAAAATTAATTTTGTTCTTAAATAACGAAAAATGTTTACGATTTTATTTACAAAATTTTCTAATTATATAAGCATCTTCTTTCCTATATATACACACAAACATATATATTACCTACATAAATGTATGTAATTCATAAGGGAGGGTCTCATGTGCATTAGGTGAACCGCTCTTTATATTGTATTTTAGAACCATGCTACTTGTTGTATTGAAATATGCAATTTGTTTACACCGACTCATACAACTAATTATTTTTCATATTAATAGTTGCACGTTTCAGTGTAAACAAGTTGTATATTTCAGTGCAACAAGTTGCATGGTTTTAATGTACACTATAAAATGTACGGTGCATCTGATGCGTACAAAACTTAGTCAATATTCATAATTTGTTTGTAGGCAATATTCGTAGGTAATTTCGAGAATTTTTTTTATAATCAATAATTTAAATAACAATTGAATAAAAAATGCCTATTTATAATAGAAACCTATAATATAACATAATTAAAAGCTAACAATTAGCGACCAAGAAAAACATTAAATAGAAAAATACTTAATAAGGAAAACTAGGATATATATTCTAATTAATTTGTGATTACACCTACATCACAATGTGTTTGTAAATAATTTTAGAAATGAAGAAGCTTACATGATTAAAAAATTTAGAGGTAAGTTAAAAAAACAATAATTATTATTTAAAGACGGAATTATTTTTGTTGAAAATTTTGTAGCCGTATTGAAAAATTTCGTAATTAATTCTTTATTTTAATGTTTCCTTAGAAAAAGTCCCCGTATTTGACTAACATATATTGAGGATGATTCTATACAATATTGTATGTGCAATATTAGTACATTTAAAAAAGTGTTAGAAAATTCTTGAGTCCTTAACGGGCAATGATGCAAAAATCAACCTAACTAAGAGGCATCTAGGCGCTTAGGCGATCGTCCCGACCCCTTTTGTGAAAAATTGGTAGTTCTAGGCGTTTTTTTGGCATTAAGCACCGCTTAAGCGATCGAAGTCGAAATTTGGATGACCAAGTCGAGGAGCTAGGTAAATTGCTCAATTTTTATTTATATTTTTTTGCCGATAGAAGAGCGTTGTTTCAATTATTAATTGAAAAAAAAACACGACTAATATAAACAAAACCCGCCCAAATTCAAATTGAGAGAAGGGTATGCTCGCCATTGTTGCCGTCATTTGGTCGCTATCCACCCACCTAGGCGGCCAACACTAAGATATTATTTGATAATTAGATACTTTATTCTTGGAATAAAAATATGATAAGACAAAGATTAATAATTTTCACTACACTAAAATTTCAAATTACGGATTTATTTAATTTTGTTTTGTTAAATTAATTTTCTTGTACTCCATAATGAATAATGGATCTAAGAAATGGTGTTTGAATTGTTATCTTGATTTGAGCGGTTATATAATAAATTTGTTAATTAATTTTGAAGTGTATTTTTGTTTTTAGATATCGAAAAGTAGTAGATAAAACTCATTTAGATGCAAAAAACACAAAGAAAATTGGACCGAATAATCCCCAACTAGTCCCCGCCTAGGAAGCCTAGGTGCTAGATAGTCAAAATCCGCCCGACTACATATTTCCGACTTCTGCACCCTTATTTACGGGTGTCAACCACTACAAAAAAGACGGGGTTTAACGACGGTTTTAGCGACGGAAAAAACCGTCGCTAACGACATTAGCGACGATTTTGGCGATGAAAAAAAATCCGACGTTGAATCGAGGGTTGCTAACCGTAGTGACGATTTTTTGTGACCGTTGCTGATTAGCGATGATTTTTTTTTTAATAATTTTTTAAAAAATTATTTTTATTAAATCTGTCGCTAAAGCGTGAATTTACGAAAAAAAATGGCTCACGGTGGTTCGAACTCGAGCCCAGGGGGCGTCCGGGTGGGCACCGAACAACGGACCATGTGGAACCCAATCACCAAACATATCATATATAAGCCACCAAGCTTCCCAATTAAATGAGGCAAATTTTCGCTCCCAGGGGGACCGAACACGGGACCTATGCCCGCCTGTGCGGGGATCAAACCGCTCGGGCACTTACTTTCTTGCGTTTACTTAATAAAATTAATTCTATATGTCCTAAAAATCATTTTTTTTTCAATTTTTTTTTAAAATCATTTATTTCAATTATCTAATTTAATGATTTAACCACATTTTAATATAATAATTTTTATTTTTTATTTATTTATAAATTTAAATTAAAATGTATTATATTAAAATATATTTATTTATTTTTAATTTGTTTTTTTACACTTTTTTTAATTTTTTTATTTCATTTATTTAATTTAACTATCTAATAATCTTTAAAATACTAATTATATATATTTTTTATATTATAAATTATAAATAAATGATTATATTCTTTTAAAATTGTATATGTTCTAAAAATTCATTTTTTTTAACAAATACTACTATCTATTTAAAAAAGTACTACTTTCTATTTAAACAAGTAATACTTTCTATTTAAACAAGTACTACTTTTCATTTAAACAAGCAATACTTTCTATTTAAACAAGTAATACTTTTAATTTAAACAAATAATGTTTTTCATTTAACCAAGTACTACTTTTCTATTTAAACAAGTACTACTTTCTATTTAAACAAGTAATAATTTTCTATTTAAACAAGTACTACTTTTCATTTAAACAAGTATTACTTTTCATTTTAACAAGTACTACTTCTCATTTAAACAAGTAATGCCTTTCATTTAAATATATAATACCTTTCATTTAAACAAGTATTACTTTTCATTTAAACAAGTACTACTTTTCTATTTAAACAATTACTACTTTTCTATTTAAACAAGTAATACTTTTAATTTAACAAGTAATACTTTTCATTTAAACAAGTACTACTTTTCTATTTAAAAAAGTATTACTTTCTATTTAAACAAGTAATACTTTTCTATTTCAACAAGTACTACTTTTCTATTTAAACAAGTAATACTTTTAATTTAACAAGTAATACTTTTCATTTAAACAAGTACTACTTTTCTATTTAAACAAGTATTATTTTTCATTTAAACAAGTACTACTTTTCTATTTAAACAAGTACTACTTTTCTATTTAAACAAGTAATACTTTTAATTTAACATCTAATACTTTTCATTTAAACA
This sequence comes from Stenogyne calaminthoides, assembly GCA_037126765.1. Classification (NCBI taxonomy): domain Eukaryota; kingdom Viridiplantae; phylum Streptophyta; class Magnoliopsida; order Lamiales; family Lamiaceae; genus Stenogyne; species Stenogyne calaminthoides. The sequence continues at coordinate 7,505,255 of JBBCBC010000002.1, read as the reverse complement.
AGTACTACTTTTCTATTTAAAAAAGTATTACTTTCTATTTAAACAAGTACTACTTTTTATTTAAACAAGTAATACTTTTCTATTTAAACAAGTACTACTTTTCTATTTAAACAAGTAATATTTTTCTATTTATACAAATGTCGTTTCTATTTAAACAAGTAATACTTCTCATTTAAACAATTACTACTTTTCATTTAACAAGTAATATTTTTCATTTAAACAAGTAATACCTTTCATTTAAACAAGTATACTTTCTATTATTTAAATAAGTAATACTTTTAATTTAAACAAGTAATACTTTTCTATTTAAACAAGTACTACTTTTCTATTTAAACAAGTAATACTTTGCATTTAAACAAGTATTACTTTTCATTTAAACAGGTACTACTTTTCATTTTAACAAGTACTACTTTTCATTTAAACAAGTAATACCTTTAATTTAAACAAATAATACTTTTCATTTAAAAAAATACTACTTTTCATTTAAACAAGTACTACTTTTCTATTTAAACAAGTAATAATTTTCTATTTAAACAAGTAATACTTTTCATTTAAACAAGTACTACTTTTCATTTAAACAAGTACTACTTTTCTATTTAAACAACTACTACCTTTCTATTTAAACAAGTAATACTTTTCTTTTAAACAAGTAATACTTTTCTATTTAAACAAGTAATATCTCTTATCTAAACAAGTTATACTTTTCATTTAAACAAGTTATACTTTTCTTTTAAACAAGTTATATTTTTCTATCTAAACAAGTAATATTTTTCTTTTAAACAAGTTATACTTTTCTTTTAAGGGTTTTTTTGGTGGTGTATAAGAATAACCGCATTTCGATGTTTGTGAACAAATAAAAATTGACATTATTATCTAGCACAAACAAGCGATACAATTTCGCCATGGACAAATTAATTAATTTTGTAAAAAAAAATATATATATAAAATTACCAAAATAACCTTTATATATTCTATATACTTAATCTTGAATCGTTTATACATGGAAACAACTGTTTTGTGTGGTAAATATATGGAGTAATGTGCCTATTTTAAAAATAAATTTTAATTTTAATAAATCATTTTTTATTTTTTCTTTCACAACCTCCATCTTCTTCCTCCTCCGCCGTGACTTCAATCCTTGTTGTTGTGCTTCCCCACTACACCATTTCCTGAGTGATATCTTCCCCGCACAAAATAATTTGCAGAAAATTTCCCAATCAAAATTTTCAGAAAAAAAAATTGTCAAGAACAAAAAAACTAGGAACAAACAACCATTTGCACCTATTTCGGACCCAATTTACATAAGTAAATTAACATATGCAGGATCGATCTCATTTCATCAATGCAAAAGTCCAATTTTCAGATCATAATTTATCAATTTCGGAACTTAATTTAAAAAACTACTTAGGAAAAATCTAAATATTAGGAAGAAGAAGGAAGACAGAGCGCGATAAGATCCAATAATTGAGAAGGAGAAGAGAAACGAAAAGGAGGGGTGGTTAAGACGATTAGGGTGGGGGAATGGGATGGGAGGCGGCATTGTAGTCTGGGGACGATGAACTGGGTTGGGTTGGGGGGGGGGGGGTTAATTTGGTTTTTTTTTCTTCATTTTTTAAAGAAATAGATAATAGTAATATTTTTTATGATATTGTTTTTAATTATGTAAGTTTAGGTTTGATTTATTGTATAAATTATTTTAAATGAAAGGATATTTATGTCATTTTATAATTATTAATTTAATTTATTAATTAGGCGTCTAATCGCGATTCAATATATACACATTCAATCGCTTTTTAAGTCTAAAAATCTTCAATCATCTAAAAAAAATAATATTATCGTTGGATCAACGATCCAATGGTAATCAAGAAAAAAAGATTTTTCGACGTTAGGAAAAAATATAAACTATTTCCCGACCATAGAATAACCATTCTTTCAAACTAGTAATATTTTTCTTTTTAAACAAGTAATACTTTTCTATCTAAACAAGTAATATTTTTTTATCTAAATAAGTAATATTTTTCTATCTAAACAAGTAATACTTTTCTATCTAAACAAGTAATATTTTTCATCTAAACAAGTAATACTTTTCATCTAAACAAGTTATATTTTTCTTTTAAACAAGTTATACTTTTCTATTCAAACAAATAATACTTTTCTATCTAAACAAGTAATACTTTTCATCTAAACAACTAATACTTTTCATTTAAACAAGTTATACTTTTCTTTTAAATAAGTAATACTTTTTTGGGTTTTTCTAAGGTCAGGAACGGCTTCGCCCTTCCTGACGTTAAACTTCCAATAAAAGGTTACCACATCATTTAAACAAGTTATACTTTTCTATTTAAACAAGTACTACTTTTCTATTTAAACAAGTAATATTTTTCTATTTAAACAAATACTACTTTTCATTTAAACAAGTACTATTTTTCTATTTAAACTTAAGTAATATTTTTTTTTATTTAACAAGTAATGCTTTCATTTAAATAAGTACTATTTTTTTATTTAAACAAGTACTAATTTTAGTCAATATATATATTTAAATATACTATGAATTAAATTTTATACTGTAAACTCCTCGAAATAGATCTGACTACGGTCAGGTGGAACTCTTCTCCAAGTGACTATAAATTAAATATACGGTAAGGTGCGTTAACAACAATTAAAAAAAATTGTATAATCCTGAAACATAAAAAAAAATAAAAAATACATAATTAATATTTTTAAAAAAAAATTAAAAAAAAAAAAACCGTCGCTAATCCGTAGCTAAAACCGTCGCTAAATCCGTCATAAAAAAAACCGTAAATTTGCTAATATCGCCGCTAAAGGGATTAGTCCAAAACGTTCGCTAAAAAAATCTTTTCTATTTAGCTAAACTAAGTAAGCTATTTGCGACGGTTCTCTAGACCGTCGCTAAAATTGTTGACTTTGATCATTTGACCGTGAAAAATTTTCGTCAAAAAGCTGCCGCTATTTGCGATGGTTTTTGTAACCGTCGCTAATTTAAAATTCAAAAAAGCGCGATTTTTTTATAGTGATTTTGCCTTACCATAAATTATTTGAAAAAAACATATTTAATCCGATTCAACCTAAAAAAATTTATTTAATTTTTAGAAAAAGAGAGAATGAGAGGCGGTATGATTATTGTTGAGGGAAATTAAATAAATAGATTATTTCGACCCCCTCTCTAAAAAGCTCGAGCTTTTAGATGAGACGGAATTCCCTCATGGTAGGAAATTAAATAAATAGATTATTCCCGACCCTCTCTACAAGCTCGAGCTTTTAGATGAGACGGAATTCTCTCATGGTATCAGAGCTCAGGTTGTGGGTTCGATTCCGTGGAAGCACTCCACCCATTTAAATTGTTCATTTTTCTGTTGGGCCTCCTCTCCAGAGAGAAACGAGAGGAATGATTTGGCCACAGTGAGGGGAGTGTTGAGGAAATTAAATAAATAGATTATTAAACCCTCTCTATGTTCTCGAGCTTTTTAGATGAGATTTAAATTCTCTCAATTATGACCATATCGTACGAATATAAGATCCAAATATCAAATTTTAGCTTTTACATTTGTTTTGTAAGTTGTAAACCGTAAATCGTCCATATTCATTCATACTGGTACAATTCTAATCTAAAGTCCAAACTCCAAAGCTGAATCATGATCTTCTATTTATTAACTTCTCGTTAATATTTAATAACAGTATAGTTGTGTACTATGTCATAGTATAATTTAATATTTTTGCTAACTATTACTTTGATTAAGTTAGTGTAATTGTAAATTATAATCTACAAACTACAAGTTATAAGGAAATAAATTATAATTATATATTTTAAATAATCTAATAATTTATAAATTATAAATATAAAGTAATAAAGACATAACATAAGTTATTATTTACAAATTACAAATTTAAATAAGAATTGAAATAAATAAATAAATAAATGATGGTTTTAAATTAAATTGTAACCGAGATTATGAATAGGCCGTTTAAAAATTATGAACTATTTATACTTTGTAGATAACGCCTAGACAGGTAAAATTATTATAGATAGGTCTTGTGTGAGACAAAACATAATTTGTAAATGACACTTTAACAATTTGAAAGATATTCGTACTAATAATTTGTGAACTATTTAATTATGAGAAGGTCTCACACAAGTTTTTGTCAATTCAACAATTATTTATTATATCACAGTACAAAGAAAGAGTTTAAACTGTAAAAATTAAATGTTGAAGATTTAATTCTTAGCAAGCATGTCATAGAACACCTCTGGCTTCTTATATCCTAATGTGCATAGTGCCTGAAAACAACATAATCAAAATTCCTGCGTCAGAAAATTCCCGACTTAATTATCTTTTGACATTTTTATAATGGTTAACTCTTATATGCATTCAGGTGCATCGTGCACCCATAGTGTATTTTAAAAATATATTATTTGTTGCACTGAAAAATACAACCGTGTAACTATTAATATGAAAAAATAGTTACACGGTTCAGTGTAAACAAGTTGCATCTTTCAGTATAACAAATTGCATATTTCTAAAATGCATTATGAGTGCACGGTGCAACTGAATGCACATGAGACCCACTCTGATCTCATGCATGTGTATCCAGGTGCACCATGCACTCTATAATGTATTTTAAAAATATACAACTTGTTGCACTGAAACATGCAACTATTAATATAAAAAATAAGTTGTGCGTCTCAGTGTAAACAAGTTGCATGTTTCAACGCAACATGTTGTATATTTCTAAAACTCACTATGAAGTCTTGCGCAATGCACCTGGTGCATAGAAGACTTTGCAAACGTGTTTTAAAACAAACTGTGTTCTAAAGTGATATCAGCAAACTTACTTGCATAGCTGATGCAATGTAAATTAACAGAGAGATTCGACCAAGGCTTCCCAATAAATCGAAGACCGATAGGCAAGCCGGTTATCATATCCCGAAATTGAAAAAAAAAAAAAAAAAAAGGATGATCAAACTAACCAAAAATGTGACAAGTGAAATTGAATAAATGGAGTTAAAGAAGAAAATTTTGATGGCATCTTAGGAATAGTAATCGCAGTAATCGAGAAAGTTTAGGCTATCCGTATCGTACTAATGCATTTTTGAAAGTATCGGGACAATCGCTTAGATTCACACGTACGCTCAAAAATAGACGAAACACAAATGAAAGTCGAGGAAAGAAACGAGCAGCACGCTTGTGCACCATGCAATTGGTGTAGATGTACAACTAATATTGTTCAGTACAAACTACTAATACTATATAGTGAAAACAAGTGATGCTGACCCACTAATACCTTTAAGTAATGCCATTAGTAACGCACTTAAGCTGCACAATGCAATTGGTGCATAGAAATATTCGCCTCTAAAGTAAAAGCCGATAAAAATGTTGTACCTCCATTTATGTAGTCGAGTTCGGTCTTGAGTGTAAATCCAGATCGGGTATCTTGCGGTGACACTGTTAAGAAAAATAGTGAAGGAGAGTTATAAATCGTCATGAAATGTGCAATTAATTAGGCTATATAGGGATAGAATCCAAAATTATCCCATAACTTTTCACATTTTTCAAAATAGTCCCAAAAAAATTTAATGTATGAAATTGATCACAATTCTTCTTGGTTAGTGTATCACTTTTCGTCTCAAATTAAATCGGAATTGATGAAACGAGCGTCATTTTTTTTTATCATGCATTTCATTAGGAAATCTCCAAATTGAATGCTCACATGTAAGACGATGACCAAAAATGGCTCCGTTTTTGCCAATTCCGGCGAATTTAGGACGAAAATGGTACAATTGACGTAAAATTGAGACCGATTTCAGAATCAAACTTTTTTAGACCATTTTTAAAGAAGTGAAAAGTTATGGGACTATTTTGAATTCTATTAAAGGCTATATATGAAAGAAAGTGTACCCAACAGGTTGGAGCAACAATGACATCTGCTATAGAAAATATCTTTTGGTGGAATTGCGGTGGCGATTTACATCCCAAAGTAAAAGTATCAATCCATTCATCACAAGACTACAAAGAATTTAGTCCCAAGAAAGAAATTATTTTCGATTTAGTCCAATATACAAAATTATGTTCAATTTTGACCTCATAACTTGTTTACTAGTCTAATTTTAGCCCCAAATTAAATGCTTACGACATTCATGTGAAACGACGTCATTTCCAAATATCAAAGCAATTTTGTAAAAAATAGCACAAAGTTTTTAATATTGCGACTAAATTGAAAATATTTACCTTTTTTTGAATTAAAACTGGACAGTAAATAAGTTGTGAGATCAAGTGAAGATATATATGTTACCTGATTCTCTGAGCATTGAGATACTCGTGGTCGTGAAAAGCTTGGTATCGGAGAGGCCTACCGCGCGTCCCATCCTACCTCTTCTTTTTTTTTTCGTTCCATTATTCGACTTAATTCATCAATCGATTTAAATTAAAACTAGCTACACAAATTGGGGACGACGTTCTATTCGTACTCACATTTTTTTCAGGTAAGCCGCGATTGAGCTACTACATTCGGATCCGATTGTTAAATAATGGGACAACCGCATCACCTCTATTTCAGGGATGGTCACCGCTACAGTCTTTACCATTAATGAATCAACTATAAGCTTTCTATGTTTGATTATTTATATGATCATATTCAACGTTTTCGATGTTTCTTTTCTTACCTTCCAACCGTATTTGTCGAAAAGTTTAAGAACGGCATTGGAGCAACACACTTTGATAAATCATTTGCGATCATCGAACCTTCGATCCACCAAAGAAGTGACGCACAAAAATAAGCATAAACACAAAGTTTTTAACATTTTTGATTTGTTAACTGAATGTTTCATCTCATACAGTTGGTTATCGAACTAATTAAAATGTCGAAAGCTATAATGTTTAAGAACTATTTTCAATTCACGATCGGAATCTATTTCCCCCAAACAAAAATATTAAGTAAAACTACATGATGAACAAACAAACCTTTCCATATCTAGCTAATTTGATGTCAGCAGACATATAGTTTGCGGATTTAAGCAACGGCAGGCCTATTTTCGGCTGGTTTTGTTCTCGAAAACAATAGAAAGTGTTAGCATGTTCTGTATATAAAGAGGAAAAGAGATAAAAGTTTCTATATATAGAAGATGTACGGTGGCTAACCACTATACTGCCTGAGTGATCTGATGAAAGGCCACCACCTATATTTTGCATAAATCGCCCAAAATTTAAACGGTTAGTTAACTTTCAAGAATGTGGTATTAGAAAAACAGAACAGAGAAACGAAAACTCACGCGATGAGTGCGTCCTCAACCGTTGCTGCGAGAATTCCAACCATCCCAACTGTATAGTTTATGGGAAGAACTCTACACATTAAAATAATAATGTACGGTCAAAAATAAACTCGAGGAAACGAAAAAAGAAGAAGAAAATGGAGCGACTGCACACCCTTCGTGTGAAAGCGCATAAAAAAATCGCTTTGAAGCCGAAACAACACCACAAAGAGTCTGCGGGGAAGTCTCACGGATCCTAACCCGAGTAACAAAAAAAAGATGTCGTTATTTTGACGAAGACAAAAGGTGCATCGTGCAACATAAGTATATTTTTAAATGGTATTAGTTGGTTCACTAAAAAGTATTAGTTGGTTTACTAAAAAGTATTAGTTCATTTACTAAAAAGTATTAGTTTGTTTTTCTAAAGAGTAGTATTAGTTTGTTTTTCTAAAAAGTATTAGTTGTTTTCACTGAAAAGTATTAGTTGTGTACATTTGCACCGTACAAAAGAATGAAGCAAAGCCGTACCTCCTCCATCAACACCAAGTGCAATGGGGCACAATCCAGCAGCCACCACGGCAGCCGATCCGCTGGAAGACCCTCCAGCAATTCTGCTCCTGTCGTACGGATTTCTAACCGCCCTTTTACAAACAAAAGAGTACTAATTAGGAATCAAGAAGCTATAATCTACAATCATCTACCAACATTTGTACACAAATAACATGATCAAGAAAATCACGACGAGAAAATGTTTCGCCTACCCGTAATGAGGATTTATCCCGCTAATTCCTGCACCGAGCTCGTGCATATTTGTCTTGCCGACGATCATAGCACCACAGGATCGAAGGCGACTAACACAACATGCATCACTCTTACATTCTCTTACTTTGTGCATCCACTTTGTACCTCCTACATTAACATAACCAATTTTCAGCAAAGAAAAACAGAGTTTAGTGGCTACTTAATTTAGGCCTTATAACCACCTGTAGTTGGATATGGCATACAATCAATCTCGTCTTTAATTGCAATCGGCACTCCATCCAGCACAGATATTGCTTCTCCTGAATAAACGAAACGAAACGAAGAGCTTTCAATCAATCATGCTTATGCATCTCATTTCATCAAGTTTAAAACTTGTTTACTTCATGTTTTTTCAACCACAACAAATTTCATGATTCGATAAACAAATATTCTGATGTAGCAGTCGAAAATCTTTGAAGAAATCGTATATAAATTCACAACCTTTCGTTATCGTTTCAATTTAATCACAACATTTGCAATTTTCATGCACTACCACGTCATCAGGACTTGTTGGAAATAAACATGATTTATTTAGCAATTAACTCTTAAAACTATATGTACCTCTCGGGTTAGAATTCAAAATTGTCCCATAACTTTTCATCTTTTTCAAAATAGTCCAAAAAAATTTGGTGTACGAATTTGGTCCCAATTTTTCGCGAATTGTACCACTTTCGTCCCAAATTCACCGGAATCGATGAAACGACACCATTTTTTATCATGCATTTCAATCGGAATCTCCTAATTGAATGCTCACATGTAAGACGCATGATCAAAAATGACGTCGATTCATCAATTCCTGCGAATTTGAGACGGAAATGATACAATTCGCGTAAAATTGGGATTGATTTCATACATCAAACTTTTTTGTGACCATTTTGAAAAATGTGAAACGTTATTGTGTCAATTTAATCACAACATTTACAATTTTCAAACACTTCCACGTCAGCAGGACTCGTTGGAAATAAACACGATTTATTTAGCAATTGAGTCTTAAAACTATATGCACCTCTGTCATGACGAAGAGTTGATTCAGCGGCTTGCCGCAGAATATCTTGCACATTGTAGTTAATAAAGAAGGACATTTGTTGCTCTTCGCTTGATGACTCCCGGACAAAGGATATATACCGCTCCGCGACCTATTTGCAAAACCACAAAACTCTCATTTATGATTAATGTTCTTACAATGATTGAACTCTTTTTGCTCGGCTTGAAGTGAGGCTCACACTAGTGGACGGTGGGTTCTGGTCCCCTGTATTAGTTGGTTTTGGGCGGACACGAAGTTATAAAAAAAAAAAAAAAATTCAGTACTCGAGAATACTTACCATTGTAGGAGTGATTTTACCAGACTTATAAGCCCTGCTATAATCCATTACTGTCCACCGCTGGAAACTAAGATATGGTGATTGAAGACAATCCACAGCATGTTTAACTTTTTCTTGTGGTGGCATATCGCCTTCTACATATTCTACTTCTTTTTCCTCATTTCTGTAATAACACAAAAATATTAAACCGATTACAAGCTTGAAAACAACAATCTCAATTGTATCAATAATCAAAATTGAATGATCAAGAGATATAAAATCATAGATAAATCAAATAAACTTTGGATGTGTCCCATTTTAGTCCTTTATATTTTTACATTTTCAATTTTGGTTCTTTTTTGTGTTCAATTTTAGTCAGATATTTTTTAATTTTGATCCTTTTGGACAAAAATTGATATCAAAATGACCAAAACTGAAAAAAACTAAAAAGTTACGGGACTAAAATTGGACATGAGACTAATTTGAGGGACCATTCGTGATTTCATATCATGTTCGCACTAAGCAATGGATAAGACACCCTGGGTGAACAAGTTGTGCAGGGTCGCAAATGATCGTATTTATTTTCTGTTTTAGAACTCTAAAAATGTGCTCTAAAATCACTTATTTTTTAAGTTGTTAGGCACAATTTTTCAAGAAAATAAGTGTTTTTAGAGTACTTGTTGAGTTTGCAAACATGTACTTAGAAATAAGCTTAAGTTTTGGCATCATCACCATCATCAGATTTTTCAATTAAACCCATGCCCTTCGCCATGAGTCCATGCGCGTCATAAACACGAACCCAAATTTTGTTTGTTTAAGTATGTTTTTCTGGCCAATTTAAATTTTTCCAAGTTTATTCTATTTTCCTTTTCAGTTAAACTTCCGAGTAAATTTTTTTCCGATTGTTGATAATTTTCTATTAATTTTAGTGACTTTATTTTTTTTTAAAAAAAATTGACAGGAAAATCTTTATAAAAAAAGTGATAAACTTATTGGCCTAAAAAAGTACAATCCCAAGAAAAATGATTAAAGGTGAATTCGGACAAATATATTGGACCATTTATGAAATTAATTCAAATTATTGGGAGTTATTTGTTCCTGCTAAATGCCTTGTTATACTTTTTAGCTTTGGCAATAAATTTTTTCTTCAAATTAAGTGAAATTTGTGGGGAAAATTACTAATATGTATCATTTTTTTTATGTAAATTACTAATATATATACAAAGCGAAATTGCACATATAATCAAAGTTGCACATGAAAGTGCAAATGTACTTATGCATATACAATTATTTTGTACTTATTAATAAGTTGTAATATTAAAATATACTTATTAGTAAGTCTATCAAATTTGTGATCTTGCAAACATAATTTGTCTTCAAAATTTCTTGTCTCGTGTCACATGAAATAGTTAAAAGTATTTAATTGGGGTGGATTACAGATTGAGTTATTTGGTCGCACATACCTACTCCTATTTAATTAGTTAATTTTATAACGATATGTTACAAGAAAAATAAATAATTCAAAATAATAAATTAGTGAAGATGTGCACCTAACCTTGATATGGGTGCAAGGGAACATAGAGTGGTGGTTCTTGTATCTCCGCAAACGAGACCAGCTGCAATGCATATGACCAAATTACACGTCTATCATAGTTTGAAGTTCGTTTATGGGAATCAAATATGCGTTTAATTGGAGCATACTCAATACGAGAAGAATTATTTTTGTGAAAACATTTTATGTGAGACGATAAAATTAAATTAATCAGATCGATTCAACTCATTAATCACTCCACTTTTTTTTTTTTTTTTTTGACAGGGTTAATCATCTCACTCTTAAAATTATTTGATATTAGAATTCATCACAAACAATATTATTTAACGAAATTTCCAAACGAAAATAGTTCCTTAAGTTATGTATACAGTATAGTGATGGTATAATAATGATCTTTTAAGTTTTAGCACCAATATTGTTCATAATAGGTGGTTAAATTAGCCTCGTAATCATTATAAATTCAATTAAAGCAAAAGGGCATTCAAGTCTAATAAAATTGCCTCTTGTTAAACTTTTTCTATTTTAGCATTTTTCCTTTTTTTTTTTTACAATTCGATACACGTTACTAATTCTGGCAACTTATAATTGCTAGAGCTTAATCATTTACAATTTTGCAAAAAAGAATATTAAATTCTTACCTAACAACGAGTTTAGGTTGGAAACGTTATTCTAAACTTTGTTCACACTTCAAATACCTTATTGGAAATATCGACAAATTTGAAAGAAAAAACAAGGTTGGCCTTGTGACTAAGTAAATTTTTTAGCATCCCATATTATGGTAAAGTATACTAGATATTTAAAAGTGTACTTATTCTGGAATAGTATCTCAAAAAAAATTGCCTATTAGCTATCTTCCATACCCTTTTTTAATGTATGTTGTCCAAATTTCCAAATAATTTAGCCCAAATAATTAATTTCTGGGTGGCACGCAGTGATTTTTCATTTACTGTTTTGGGAAAACTAATTAGATTGTATTCTTACAAATTAATTTGATAAATTCTGGTGTAAAACGATATAATGTTAGACGAACTGTAAATTATACGTGTCTCACTCAATTATGTATTTTGATTTGTTTTTTGTTTTAATTTATTAAAAAGTATCGACATAGTTTACATGCAGTCTATCCTTACATCTATCTATCCATATCATTAACTAAACACCCTTGGATTTTCTCCCAACCATAATTTTTTTTTTTTTTTGAAAGACTCCCAACCATAATTAATTCATTAGTATATATATATATATATATCAACATTTGGTAAGAAAATGGATAAAAGAATTCGAAGAAAAACAAGAAATTTACCTTATGGATTAGATTATTCTTCTTCAGGAAGTAGACTAATATGCCTCCAAAAACAGCTAACTCCAAAAACCAAGCAAATACTTTCACCAAAAGTCCAGCCACCCGAGGAGCTATATATTATGTACATATATATAATATGTATATATTATATTCACACAAAAAAAATAAATTAATCAATTGATTGACTTGAAAATGTGACCACCTCATAGGACAAAAACATTTATGTAATTGAATCCATATGTGACGATATATATCAATGCATGCTTTAAATGCAAATCTTCTTTGCCAGCTTTCAGTTACAATTTGTAATATATAGAAGCATTCACAAATATCATTTCTCTAATATTTTTTATATCAGGCAAAAGAAAATCATTTCTCTAATATTCATATCATATTGATCGAATTTCTGATTTAAAAAAAAAATCAAAACATTTAAAAATTCACTTAAGTTTGACGTACATGTATGTGTGTGTGAAGTCACCATAACATAAATAAGTTTGTCTCAATTTAAAATGTCCCACTTTCCACCTAATTAAACAATACTCCATTAATGAATACTTCTTCAATTCCTTGAACCTTAATTCTACCTCCATACACACACTCAAACATACGGAAATTGCAACATGTACTATTTTTTTAACCAAAATGCAACTTGTACAAATAAAACTAACAGATTAATTCCAACCCCAATTCCTTTTTTAAAAATTTTCTACCAACTTTCTTCAATTTGACGTTTGTTAAAATACTTGTCGACATTGTGGTATATAATATATCATTTATAAGCTATATCTAATCGAAAAGTTTCAAAAAAAATGAGTACGGGTTGGAATCGATAAATATTTACCAGTACAGATTTCATTTTATTTTAAAAAATAGTACATATTGCAATTTGTAAAAAAAAAAACAATAATCTGAGTTTGCAATTTATAATTAACTCCACGGGTCAATAAATACAAATAACTTTGAAACTTTTATGTACATCAAAACGATATTTTTGCTAATAATTAGTTGATGAACAGATAAGTAATAATTATAATTAATTAACCTTTGACATTTGCTCGGAGGTAGAACTCATCACTATTCGGGCCGAGATCAACCTCATCAACGGGCCTGTAAACCACGCCTTTATCCTTGAATACACCCATCGATCATCAATTCTCTCAAATTAACTCAACACAAATATATATATATAGGGGGTGTGTATGTATATGTGTATGTAATGTATATGTATATGGTCGATGTATTTATGCAAAGAAAAAATAAAAAGAAGGGGGTTGTGATCGTAGAGGTGAAGCATCAACAAGAAAGGCGCCTATAAATACACAATGGACAAGTATCGAGATAGTGACGTGTATATGTATATATATATATGTATATTAAGGGGTGGGGGCGGAGATGGCAATGCCAAGGGAAAGTGTGTCAAGTGGTTTGCAATATATTAATGTGAGCGTTGAGTGAACAACAGTTACAAAAATTAGGAGCTGAGAAAAAAAAAAAAATAAGGTAGAAATTAATTAAGGAAAGAAATTATGCAAATTTGTACAGACACCATTTGCACCAAATCAATTTGATGCAATTTAATTTTAGGTTTTTTTTTTTTTTCTTTTTTTTTCAATTTTAGTTTTTTTTTTTTTTTTTATTTCAGTTGTTTTTTAACTTTAATTTCAGTTTTATGTTTTTTTTTTTTGACACGGACCCACGGACCCAAACCCGGTTCCGAGTTAGTTCATGGTTCACCGGACCGAATGGTTCATATATGATTTAGGGTTAATTGTTTAGGAGTTAGGGTTTAGAGTGGATAGTTCATCCAAATTAAAATTGAATTAAATTGCACCAATTTGAATTGATGCGTGGGATCTTTTGGGAGAGTGATTCAAGAAATTATGGGACTCATCAAGGATCAAAATAAACGAATGTATTGACCAAACAAATCGATTCTATCATACTGCAGTGAGAAAATTAATAAAAATTAATTATGAAATTTTTCAATATATTGACTACGGAATTTTTAACAAAATTAATTTTGTTCTTAAATAACGAAAAATGTTTACGATTTTATTTACAAAATTTTCTAATTATATAAGCATCTTCTTTCTTATATATACACACAAACATATATATTACCTACATAAATGTATGTAATTCATAAGGGAGGGTCTCATGTGCATTAGGTGAACCGCTCTTTATATTGTATTTTAGAACAATGCTACTTGTTGCATTGAAATGTGCAATTTGTTTACACTGACTCATACAACTAATTATTTTTCATATTAATAGTTGCACGTTTCAGTGTAAACAAGTTGTATATTTCAGTGCAACAAGTTGCATGGTTTTAATGTACACTATAAAATGTACGGTGCATCTGATGCGTACAAAACTTAGTCAATATTCATAATTTGTTTGTAGGCAATATTCGTAGGTAATTTCGAGAATTTTTTTATAATCAATAATTTAAATAACAATTGAATAAAAAATGCCTATTTATAATAGAAACCTAGAATATAACATAATTAAAAGCTAACAATTAGCGACCAAGAAAAACATTAAATAGAAAAATACTTAATAAGGAAAACTAGGATATATATTCTAATTAATTTGTGATTACACCTACATCACAATGTGTTTGTAAATAATTTTAGAAATGAAGAAGCTTACATGATTAGAAAAAATTTAGAGGTAAGTCGTAAACAATAATTATTATTTAAAGACGGAATTATTTTTGTTGAAAATTTTGTAGCCGTATTGAAAAATTCCGTAATTAATTCTTTATTTTAATGTTTCCTTAGAAAAAGTCCCCGTATTTGACTAACATATATTGAGGATGATTCTATACAATATTGTATGTGCAATATTAGTACATTTAAAAAAGTGTTAGAAAATTCTTGAGTCCTTAACGGGCAATGATGCAAAAATCAACCTAACTAAGAGGCATCTAGGCGCTAGGCGATCGTCTGCCGACCCCTTTTGTGAAAATTGGTAGTTCTAGGCGTTTTTTGGCATTAAGCACCGCTTAAGCGACTGAGTCGGGGGCTGGATGACCAAGTCAGGAGCTAGGTGGGCTGCTCAATTTTTATTTATATTTTTTGCCGATAGAAGGCGTTGTTTCAATTATTAAAAAAAAAAAACACGACTAATATAAACAAAACCCGCCCAAATTCAAATTGAGAGAAGGGTATGCTCGCCATCGTTGCCGTCATTTGGTCGCTATCCACCCACCTAGGCGGCCAACACTAAGATATTATTTGATAATTAGATACTTATACTTGGAATAAAAATATGATAAGACAAAGATTAATAATTTTCACTACACTAAAATTTCAAAGTACGGATTTATTTAATTTTGTTTTGTTAAATTAATGTTCTTGTACTCCATAATGAATAATGGATCTAAGAAAAGGTGTTTGAATTGTTATCTTGATTTGAGCGGTTATATAATAAATTTGTTAATTAATTTTGAAGTGTATTTTTGTTTTTAGATATCGAAAAGTAGTAGATAAAACTCATTTAGATGCAAAAAACACAAAGAAAATTGGACCGAATAATCCCCAACTAGTCCCCGCCTAGGAAGCCTAGGTGCTAGATAGTCAAAATCCGCCCGACTACATATTTCCGACTTCTGCACCCATATTTACGGGTGTCAACCACTACAAAAAAGACGGGGTTTAACGACGGTTTTAGCGACGGAAAAAACCGTCGCTAACGACATTAGCGACGATTTTGGCGATGAAAAAAAATCCGACGTTGAATCGAGGGTTGCTAACCGTAGTGACGATTTTTTGTGACCGTTGCTGATTAGCGATGATTTTTTTTTTAATAATTTTAAAAAAATTATTTTTATTAAATCTGTCGCTAAAGCGTGAATTTACGAAAAAAAATGGCTCACGGTGGTTCGAACTCGAGCCCAGGGGGCGTCCGGGTGGGCACCGAACAACGGACCATGTGGAACCCAATCACCAAACATATCATATATAAGCCACCAAGCTTCCCAATAAAATGAGGCAAATTTTTCGCCTCCGGGGGACCCGAACAGGACCTATGCACTTTGTCTTGGGATCAAACCGCTCGGGCACTTACTTTCTTGCGTTTACTTAATAAAATTAATTCTATATGTCCTAAAAATCATTTTTTTTTCAATTTTTTTTTAAAATCATTTATTTCAATTATCTAATTTAATGATTTAACCACATTTTAATATAATAATTTTTATTTTTTATTTATTTATAAATTTAAATTAAAATGTATTATATTAAAATATATTTATTTATTTTTAATTTGTTTTTTTACACTTTTTTTAATTTTTTTATTTCATTTATTTAATTTAACTATCTAATAATCTTTAAAATACTAATTATATATATTTTTATATTATAAATTATAAATAAATGATTATATTCTTTTAAAATTGTATATGTTCTAAAAATTCATTTTTTTTTAACAAATACTACTATCTATTTAAAAAAGTACTACTTTCTATTTAAACAAGTAATACTTTCTATTTAAACAAGTACTACTTTTCATTTAAACAAGCAATACTTTCTATTTAAACAAGTAATACTTTTAATTTAAACAAATAATGTTTTTTCATTTAACCAAGTACTACTTTTCTATTTAAACAAGTACTACTTTCTATTTAAACAAGTAATAATTTTCTATTTAAACAAGTACTACTTTTCATTTAAACAAGTATTACTTTTCATTTTAACAAGTACTACTTCTCATTTAAACAAGTAATGCCTTTCATTTAAATATATAATACCTTTCATTTAAACAAGTATTACTTTCCATTTAAACAAGTACTACTTTTCTATTTAAACAATTACTACTTTTCTATTTAAACAAGTAATACTTTTAATTTAACAAGTAATACTTTTCATTTAAACAAGTACTACTTTTCTATTTAAAAAAGTATTACTTTCTATTTAAACAAGTAATACTTTTCCTATTTCAACAAGTACTACTTTTCTATTTAAACAAGTAATACTTTTAATTTAACAAGTAATACTTTTCATTTAAACAAGTACTACTTTTCTATTTAAACAAGTATTATTTTTCATTTAAACAAGTACTACTTTTCTATTTAAACAAGTACTACTTTTCTATTTAAACAAGTAATACTTTTAATTTAACATCTAATACTTTTCATTTAAACAAGTACTACTTTTCTATTTAAAAAAGTATTACTTTCTATTTAAACAAGTACTACTTTTTATTTAAACAAGTAATACTTTTCTATTTAAACAAGTACTACTTTTCTATTTAAACAAGTAATATTTTTCTATTTATACAAGTAATACGTTTCTATTTAAACAAGTAATACTTCTCATTTAAACAAGTACTACTTTTCATTTAACAAGTAATATTTTTCATTTAAACAAGTAATACCTTTCATTTAAACAAGTATACTTTCTATTATTTAAATAAGTAATACTTTTAATTTAAACAAGTAATACTTTTCTATTTAAACAAGTACTACTTTTCTATTTAAACAAGTAATACTTTGCATTTAAACAAGTATTACTTTTCATTTAAACAGGTACTACTTTTCATTTTAACAAGTACTACTTTTCATTTAAACAAGTAATACCTTTAATTTATACTAATAATACTTTTCATTTAAAAAAGTACTACTTTTCATTTAAACAAGTACTACTTTTCTATTTAAACAAGTAATACTTTTCATTTAAACAAGTACTACTTTTCATTTAAACAAGTACTACTTTTCTATTTAAACAACTACTACCTTTCTATTTAAACAAGTAATACTTTTCATTTAACAAGTAATACTTTTCATTTAAACAAGTAATACCTTTCATTTAAACAAGTAATACTTTCTATTATTTAAACAAGTAATACTTTTCATTTAACTAAGCACTACCTTTTTATTTAAACAAGTACTACTTTTCTATTTAAACAAGTACTACTTTTCTATTTAAACTTAAGTAATATTTTTCATTTAACAAGTAATACTTTCATTTAAACAAGTACTATTTTTCTATTTAAACAAGTACTACTTTTAGTCAATATATATATTTAAATATACTATGAATTAAATTTTATACCGTAAACTCCTCGAAATAGATTTGACTACGGTCAGGTGGAACTCTTCTCCAAGTGACTATAAATTAAATATACGGTAAGGTGCATTAACAACAATTAAAAAATCTTGTATAATCTGAAAAAAAAAAAAAAAAAATACATAATTAATATTTAAAAAAATTAAATAAAAAAAAAAAAAAAAAAAACCATCGCTAAAAAAACCGTCACTAAAGGGATTAGTTCAAAACGTCGCTAAAACCGTAGCTAAATCCATCGCTATTTGCGACGGTTCTCTAGACCGTCTCTAAAATTGTTGACTTTGACCATTTGACCGTAACCGTTGTAAAAGTCGTCGCTATTTGCGACGGTTTTTGTAACTGTAGCTAATTTCCATCGATAAAACACACGTTTTTTGTAGTGAACTAGTTTCCCCAAAAAAATCACGCAAAACAAAAATAAAAAATACGCACACAAATTTATATTAGTATGGTAACAAATATGTATTACTATATGGACAAATAAGTGTTACTATTGATATAGTAACACAATATGTTCATATAATAATATATATATTATCGGATAAATGGTGACTCAAACTCATGAACTTACTAACATAGATAGCGGTGCTCTAATTATTGAAGCTATATTAATTACATTGAGGTATATTAATTACATTAATCTTGATCTTTTCAATAATGTATAAAATTGTTTGTCATATATTTGTTCTTCAAGTCACGCGATCTTCCCACATATATATTATTTAATCTAAAATTTTGAAAGTCTCTCATGGGATGTTTTCAACCACTACAAAATAGTGAGATGCACTCTTAGAAGTCAAAAGTTGTGAAAAAAAGTTTTAAAAATAAGTATTTCTCACTCCTTGTATTGAGTTTGCAAACACCACTTTAATCATATTCCTTTACGTTTTATCTAATAACATAAATTGTCCCCGCAAAACTTGTTTATACTAAGAAATTTATATCATCACACTTATAAACTGATATAATCACTCTTATAAATTAATATTTATAACATTTGGTACTATGATATCAACTTATAAATGTAATAATATCAATTAATAAGTTATTATGATATTAGTTTATAAATGTAATAGTATATATTTCATACTATGAAAAAGTTTCATCTATTTGTAGAGTATGTACCGTACATGCATGATTAGTAATATTAGTTATATTATAGATTTTTTTATTAATACTTTTATATTATGAAAGTTATAATTAGTAGTATTAGTTATGTTTTTTAAATAATTATTAATATTAGGTATATTATATATTTTTTTTTAGTAATATTTTTATTTGTTTTTTTATAATATTTGTACTAATTTTTTTCAGTTGCTCCTGCTACAATTTAAAGGTATTTTCTAAAATAATATCATAAAGAAATGTCTAGAAAATTGGATGGAAATAGGTGGCACTACAAAAAAGACGGGGTTTAACGATGGTTTTAGCGACAGCGATAACCGTCGTCTTCTGATTCTCTATAACGACGGTTTCAGCAACGGTTTGTAAACCATCGGGAAATCGAGCGTCGCTAACATTTAGCGACAGTTTACACCTAACCGTCGCTATCTAGTGACGGCTATATCGACGGTCATCTAGAGCCGGATCCAGGTCAAAATAATCGTCGCTATATTGTTGCTATACCGTCGTTAATATTCGGCGGTGGTAGCGTCATAACCGTAGCTAAATGCAACAAACAATATCGTCGCTAGTAGCGGCGGTTAAAATCAGTTGCTATTAGCGACGGTGACAGCTATATCCGTCGCTAAATTGTGAATTTCGAAAAAAAAAAAACTCACGGTGGTTCGAACTCGGGCTCAGGGGACGCCTGGGTGGGCACCGAACCACCCAAACCACGGACCATGTCGAACCCAACCACCAAGCATCTTCTCATATAAAAGCCACCAAACCTCCCAATTAAATGAGGTAAATTTTCGATCCCCTTTAGAGGTAAATTTTCGCTCCCAAGGGGGATCGAACACGGACCCTAAGGCGTCGAAAGGGGTCAATCCGCTCGGACACTTGCTTTCTTGCGTTTACTTAATGAAATTAATTGTATATGTCCTAAAAAATTATTTTTTATAAAAAAAAAATTTGAATTCTTTATTTCAATTATCTTTTTTATGGATTCAATCACATTTTAATATAACAATTTTTTTATATAAATTTAAATTATATTATTATTATATTAAAATTATATTTTTCTATTTAAACAAGTTATATTTTTCATTTAAACAAGTTATACTTTTCTTTTAAACAAGTAATATTTTTCTATCTAAACAAGTAATACTTTTCTATCTAAACAAGTAATACTTTTCTTCTAAACAAGTAATACTTTTCATCTAAACAAGTTATACTTTTCTTTTAAACAAGTAATATTTTTCTATTTAAACAAGTAATATCTTTTATCTAAACAAGTTATACTTTTCATTTAAACAAGTTATACTTTTCTTTTAAACAAATTATACTTTTCTATCTAAACAAGTAATACTTTTCTTTTAAACAAGTTATCTTTTTTTCTTTTAAGGGGTTTTTTTTTATGGTCGGAATATAACAAGCATTTCACGATGTTTGTGAACCAATAAAAAATTGACACATTATCTGAAACGACTTTAAGGCGATACAATTTCGCCATGGACAAATTAATTAATTTTGTAAAAAAAAATATATATATATAAAATTACCAAAATAACCTTTATATATTCTATATACTTAATCTTGAATCGTTTATACATGGAAACAATTGTTTTGTGTGGTAAATATATGGAGTAATGTGCCTATTTTAAAAATAAATTTTAATTTTAATAAATCATTTTTTATTTTTTCTTTCACAACCTCCATCTTCTTCCTCACTCCGCCGTGACTTCAATCCTTGTTGTTGTGCTTCCCCACTACACCATTTCCTGAGTAATATCTTCCCCGCACAAAATAATTTGCAGAAAATTTCCCAATCAAAATTTTCAGAAAAATTCAAGAACAAAAAAACTAGGGAACAAACAACCATTTGCACCTATTTCGGACCCAATTTACATAAGTAAATTAACATATGCAGGATCGATCTCATTTCATCAATGCAAAAGTCCAATTTTCAGATCATAATTTATCAATTTCGGAACTTAATTTAAAAAACTACTTAGGAAAAATCTAAATATTAGGAAGAAGAAGGAAGACAGAGCGCGATAAGATCCAATAATTGAGAAGGAGAAGAGAAACGAAAAGGAGGGGTGGTTAAGACGATTAGGGCGGGGGAATGGGATGGGAGGCGGCATTGTAGTCTGGGGACGATGAACTGGGTTGGGTTGGGGTGGGGGGGTGGGGGGGTTAATTTTTTTTTTCTTCATTTTTTAAAGAAATAGATAATAGTAATATTTTTTATGATATTGTTTTTAATTATGTAAGTTTAGGTTTTATTTATTGTATAAATTATTTTAAATGAAAGGATATTTATGTCATTTTATAATTATTAATTTAATTTATTAATTGGGCGATGCATTTATCGATTGCAATATCTGGCATTCAATCGCTTTTTAGTAAGAAAGTGCAATCATCTAAAAATAATATTATACGTTGGATCAACGATCCAATGGTAATCAAAAGATTTCCTGACGTTAGGAAGAGCGAAACTATTCCTGACCATAGAATAACCATTCTTTCAAACTAGTAATATTTTTCTATTTAAACAAGTAATATTTTTCTATCTAAACAAGTAATATTTTTTTATCTAAATAAGTAATATTTTTCTATCTAAACAAGTAATACTTTTCTATCTAAACAAGTAATATTTTTCATCTAAACAAGTAATACTTTTCATCTAAACAAGTTATACTTTTCTTTTAAACAAGTTATACTTTTCTATTCAAACAAATAATACTTTTCTATCTAAACAAGTAATACTTTTCATCTAAACAACTAATACTTTTCATTTAAACAAGTTATACTTTTCTTTTAAATAAGTAATACTTTTTTGGGTTTTTCTAAGGTCAGGAACGGCTTCGCCCTTCCTGACGTTAAACGTCCAATAAAAGGTTACCACATCATTTAAACAAGTTATACTTTTCTATTTAAACAAGTACTACTTTTCTATTTAAACAAGTAATATTTTTCTATTTAAACAAATACTACTTTTCATTTAAACAAGTACTATTTTTCTATTTAAACTTAAGTAATATTTTTTTTCATTTAACAAGTAATGCTTTCATTTAAATAAGTACTATTTTTTTATTTAAACAAGTACTAATTTTAGTCAATATATATATTTAAATATACTATGAATTAAATTTTATACTGTAAACTCCTCGAAATAGATCTGACTACGGTCAGGTGGAACTCTTCTCCAAGTGACTATAAATTAAATATACGGTAAGGTGCATTAACAACAATTAAAAAAAATTGTATAATCCTGAAACATAAAAAAAAAAAAAATACATAATTAATATTTTTTAAAAAAATTAAAAAAAAAAAAAATAACCGTCGCTAAATCCGTCGCAAAAACCGTTGCTAATATCGTCGCTAAAGAGATTAGTCCAAAACGTCGCTTAAATCGTAGCTAAAATCGTCGCTATTTGCAACGGTTCACTAGACCGTCGCTAAAATTGTTGACTTTGATCATTTGACCGTAACCGTCGTAAAAACTGTCGCTATTTGCGATGGTTTTTGTAACCGTCGCTAATTTCCGTCGGTAAAACGCGCATTTTTTATAGTGATTTTGCCTTACCGCAAATTATTTGAAAAAACATATTTAATCCGATTCAACCTAAAAAAATTTACGAATTTTCAGTCCAGTAGACAGAATGAGACAGGTATGATTATTGTTGAGGGAAATTAAATAAATAGATTATTCCCGACCCTCACTAAAAGCTCGAGCTTTTAGATGAGACGGAATTCTCTCATGGTAGGAAATTAAATAAATAGATTATTCCGACCCTCTCTACAAGCTCGAGCTTTTAGATGAGACGGAATTCTCTCATGGTATCAGAGCTCAGGTGGTGGGTTCGATTCCCGTGGAAGCACTCCACCCATTTAAATTGTTCACTCTGTTGGGCCTCCTCTCCAGAGAACAGAGGCAATGATTTGGCCCACGAGTGAGGGGGAGTGTTGAGGGAAATTAAATAAATAGATTATTCCCGACCCTCTCTACAAGCTCGAGCTTTTAGATGAGACGGAATTCTCTCAATTATGACCATATCGTACGAATATAAGATCCAAATATCAAATTTTAGCTTTTACATTTGTTTTGTAAGTTGTAAACCGTAAATCGTCCATATTCATTCATACTGGTACAATTCTAATCTAAAGTCCAAACTCCAAAGCTGAATCATGATCTTCTATTTATTTACTTCTCGTTAATATTTAATAACAGTATAGTTGTGTACTATGTCATAGTATAATTTAATATTTTTGCTAACTATTACTTTGATTAAGTTAGTGTAATTGTAAATTATAATCTACAAACTACAAGTTATAAGGAAATAAATTATAATTATATATTTTAAATAATCTAATAATTTATAAATTATAAATATAAAGTAATAAAGACATAACATAAGTTATTATTTACAAATTACAAATTTAAATAAGAATTGAAATAAATAAATAAATAAATAAATAAATGATGGTTTTAAATTAAATTGTAACAGAGATTATGAATAGGCCGTTTAAAAATTATGAACTATTTATACTTTGTAGATAACGCCTAGACAGGTAAAATTATTATAGATAGGTCTTGTGTGAGATAAAACATAATTTGTAAATGACACTTTAACAATTTGAAAGATATTCGTACTAATAATTTGTGAACTATTTAATTATGAGAAGGTCTCACACAAGTTTTTGTCAATTCAACAATTATTTATTATATCACAGTACAAAGAAAAGAGTTTAAACTGTAAAAATTAAATGTTGAAGATTTAATTCTTAGCAAGCATGTCATAGAACACCTCTGGCTTCTTATATCCTAATGTGCATAGTGCCTGAAAACAACATAATCAAAATTCCTGCGTCAGAAAATTCCCGACTTAATTATCTTTTGACATTTTTATAATGGTTAACTCTTATATGCATTCGGGTGCATCGTGCACCCATAGTGCATTTTAAAAATATATTATTTGTTGCACTGAAAAATACAACCGTGTAACTATTAATATGAAAAAAAAATAGTTACACGGTTCAAATGTAAACAAGTTGCATCTTTCAAGATATAACAAATTGCATATTTCTAAAATGCATTATGAGTGCGGTGCATCTGAATGCACATGAGACCCCTCGATCTCATGCATGTGTATCGGGTGCACCATGCACTCTATAATGTATTTTAAAAATATACAACTTGTTGCACTGAAACATGCAACTATTAATATAAAAAATAAGTTGTGTGTCTCAGTGTAAACAAGTTGCATGTTTCAACGCAACATGTTGTATATTTCTAAAACTCACTATGAAGTCTTGTGATGCACTTTTTTGGTGCATAGAAGACTTTGCAAACGTGTTTTAAAACAAAATGTGTTCTAAAGTGATATCAGCAAACTTACTTGCATAGCTGATGCAATGTAAATTAACAGAGATTCAGACCAAGGCTTCCCAATAAACTGAAGACCGATAGGCAAGCCAGATTTATCATATCCCACCTGAAATTAAAAAAAAAAAATGGATGATCAAACTAACCAAAAATGTGACAAGTGAAATTGAATAAATGGAGTTAAAGAAGAAAATTTTGATGGCATACCGGAATAGTAACTGCAGGCAATCCCAGAAAGTTTCCGGCTATCTGGTATCGTACTAATGCAGCTGAAAGTATCGGGACAATCGCTTAGATTCACACGTACGCTCAAAAATAGACGAAACACAAATGAAAGTCAAGGAAAGAAACGAGCAGCACGCGTGTGCACCATGCAATTGGTGTAGATGTACAACTAATACTGTTCAGTACAAACTACTAATACTATATAGTGAAAACAAGTGATGCTGACCCACTAATACCTTTAAGTAATGCCATTAGTAACGCACTTAAGCTGCACAATGCAATTGGTGCATAGAAATATTCGCCTCTAAAGTAAAAGCCGATAAAAATGTTGTACCTCCATTTATGTAGTCGAGTTCACCAGTCTTCAGAGTGTCGTCCTGTATCGGGTATGCGGTGACACTGTTAAGAAAAATAGTGAAGGAGAGTTGTAAATCGTCATGAAATGTGCAATTAATTAGGCTATATAGGGATAGAATCCAAAATTATCCCATAACTTTTCACATTTTTCAAAATAGTCCCAAAAAAATTTAATGTATGAAATTGATCACAATTCTTCGCGAAGCTAGTGTATCACTTTCGTCTCAAATTAAATCGGAATTGATGAAACGACGCGTCATTTTTTTTATCATGCATTTCGGCGGAAATCTCCAAATTGAATGCTCACATGTAAGACGCATGACCAAAAATGGCTCCGTTTTGCCAATTCCGGCTAATTTAGGACGAAAATGGTACAATTGACGTAAAATTGAGACCGATTTCGTAAATCAAACTTTTTTTAGACCATTTTTAAAGAAGTGAAAAGTTATGGGACTATTTTGAATTCTATTATTTTATATATGAAAGAAAGTGTACCCAACGGTTGGAGCAACAATGACATCGCTATAGAAAATATCTTTTGGTGGAATTGCGGTGACGATTTACATCCCAAAGTAAAAAAGTATCAATCCATTCATCACAAGACTACAAAGAATTTAGTCCCAAGAAAGAAATTATTTTCGATTTAGTCCAATATACAAAATTATGTTCAATTTTGACCTCATAACTTGTTTACTAGTCTAATTTTAGCCCCAAATTAAATGCTTACCTGACATTCATGTGAAACGACGTCATTTCCAAATATCGGCAATTTTGGGTAAAAATAGCACAGTTTTTTTAATATTGCGACTAAATTGAAAATGTTTTTTTTTTTTGAATTAAAACGGACAATAAATAAGTTGTGAGATCAAGTGAAGATATATATGTGTTTTGATTCTCTCGAGCATTGAGATACTCGTGGGTCGTGAAAAGCTTGGTATACGGAGAGGCCTACTCGCACGTCCCATCCCACCTCTTCTTTCTTTCTGTTCCATTATTCGACTTAATTCATCAGTCGACGAAATTAAAACTAGCTACACAAATTGGGACGACGTTCTATTCTGTACTCACATTTTATTCAGGTAAGCCGCGATTGAGCTACTACATTCGGATCCGATTGTTAAATAATGGGACAACCGCATCACCTCTATTTCAGGGATGGTCACCGCTACAGTCTTTAACATTAATGAATCAACTATAAGCTTTCTATGTTTGATTATTTATATGATCATATTCAACGTGTTTCGATGTTTCTTTTCTTACCTTCCAACCGTATTTGTCAGAAAGTTTAGCAACGGCATTGGAGCAACACACTTTGATATCGTCGCTGCAGTCATCGAACCACTGATCCACCAAAGAAGTGACGCACAAAAATAAGCATAAACACAAAGTTTTTAACATTTTTGATTTGTTAACAGAATGTTTCATCTCATACAGTTGGTTATCGAACTAATTAAAATGTCGAAAGCTATAATGTTTAAGAACTATTTTCAATTCACGATCGGAATCTATTTCCCCCAAACAAAAATATTAAGTAAAACTACATGATGAACAAACAAACCTTTCCATATCTAGCTAATTTGATGTCAGCAGACATATAGTTTCTGGATTTAAGCAACAGCGGCAGCCTATTTTAATTTGGTTTTGTTCTCGAAAACAATAGAAAGTGTTAGCATGTTACGTATATAAAAGAGAAAAGAGATAAAAGTTTCTATATATAGAAGATGTACGGTGGCTAACCACTATACTGCCTGAGTGATCTGATGAAAGGCCACCACCTATAGCTGCATAACTGCCAAAATTTAAACGGTTAGTTAACTTTCAAGAATGTGGTATTAGAAAAAGCGAGAGCAGAGAAACGAAAACTCACGCGATGAGTCGTTTTTTTCGTCCTCAACCGATTCTGCGAGAATTCCAACCATCCCAATCAGAGTATAGTTTATGGGAAGAACTCTACACATTAAAATAATAATGTACGGTCAAAAAATAAACTCGAGGAAACGAAAAAAAGAAAGAAGAAAATGGAGCGATCGCACACCCCGTGTGGAGCAGCGCATAAAAAAAAGTCGCTTTGAAGCAATCGACAACACCACAAAAAAAGATAAAAAATGTTTGCAGGAAGTCTCACGGATCCTAACCGAAAGTAACCAAAAAAAGATGTCGTTATTTTGCCGAAGACAAAAGGTGCATCGTGCAACATAAGTATATTTTTTAAATGGTATTAGTTGGTTCACTAAAAAGTATTAGTTGGTTTACTAAAAAGTATTAGTTCATTTACTAAAAAGTATTAGTTTGTTTTTCTAAAGAGTAGTATTAGTTTGTTTTTCTAAAAAGTATTAGTTGTTTTCACTGAAAAGTATTAGTTGTGTACATTTGCACCGTACAAAAGAATGAAGCAAAGCCGTACCTCCTCCATCAACACCAAGTGCAATGGGGCACAATCCAAAGAAATGACCACCACGCGATCGATCATTGGAAGACCCCAAAGCAATTTTACTGCTCTGTCAGACGGATTTCTAACCGCCCTTTTACAAACAAAAGAGTACTAATTAGGAATCAAGAAGCTATAATCTACAATCATCTACCAACATTTGTACACAAATAACATGATCAAGAAAATCACGACGAGAAAATGTTTCGCCTACCCGTAATGAGGATTTATCCCGCTAATTCCTGCACCGAGCTCGTGCATATTTGTCTTCTTAAAGCGATCATAGCACACCCGGGATCGAAGGCTTACTAACACAACATGCATCACTCTTACATTCTCTTACTTTGTGCATCCACTTTGTACCTCCTACATTAACATAACCAATTTTCAAAGAAAAAAAAGCGAGTTTAGTGGCTACTTAATTTAGGCCTTATAACCAATTGTAGTTGGATATGGCATACAATCAATCTCGTCTTTAATTGCAATCGGCACTCCATCCAAAGACAGATATTATTCTTCTCCGAATAAACGAAAGCTAAACGAAGAGCTTTCAATCAATCATGCTTATCATCTCATTTCATCGAGTTTAAAACTTGTTTACTTCATGTTTTTTCAACCACAACAAATTTCATGATTCGATAAACAGATATTCTGATGTAGCAGTCGAAAATCTTTGAAGAAATCGTATATAAATTCACAACCTTTCGTTATCGTTTCAATTTAATCACAACATTTGCAATTTTCATGCACTACCACGTCATCAGGACTTGTTGGAAATAAACATGATTTATTTAGCAATTAACTCTTAAAACTATATGTACCTCTCGGGTTAGAATTCAAAATTGTCCCATAACTTTTCATCTTTTTTCAAAATAGTAAAAAAAAAATTTGGTGTACGAATTTGGTCCCAATTTTTCACGAATTGTACCACTTTCGTCCCAAATTCACGGAATCGATGAAACGACACCATTTTTTATCATGCATTTCAATCGGAATCTCCTAATTGAATGCTCACATGTAAGACGCATGATCAAAAATGACGTCGATTCATCAATTCTGCTAATTTGAGGCGGAAATGATCTGATCAGCGTAAAATGGGATTGATTCATACATCAAACTTTTTTTGTGACCATTTTGAAAAAATGAAACGTTATTATCTCAATTTAATCACAACATTTACAATTTTCAAACACTTCCACATCGGCGAGGACTCGTTGGAAATAAAACACGATTTATTTAGCAATTGAGTCTTAAAACTATATGCACCTCTGTCATGACGAAGAGTTGATTCAATGCTTGCCGGAGAATATCTTGCACATTGTAGTTAATAAAGAAGGACATTTGTTGCTCTTCGCTTGATGACTCCGGACAAAGGATATATACGCTCGCGACCTATTTGCAAAAACCACAAAACTCTCATTTATGATTAATGTTCTTACAATGATTCAAGATTACTTTTGCTCACGGCTTGAAGTGGGGCTCACACTAGTGGGCGTTGGGTTACGGTCCCTGTATTAGTTGGTCTTTGGGCGGACAATCGAGTTATAAAAAAAAAAAATTGAAGACTTCGAGAATACTTACCATTGTAGGGTGATTTTACCGGACTTATAAGCCCGCTATAATCCATTCTTCCGTCCATTTGGAAACTAAGATATGGTGATTGAAGACAATCCACAAAGATGTTTAACTTTCTCTTGTGGTGGCATATCGCCTTCTACATATTCTCTTCTTTTTTCCTCATTTCTGTAATAACACAAAATATTAAGCGATTACAAGCTTGAAAACAACAATCTCAATTGTATCAATAATCAAAATTGAATGATCAGTAGATATAAAATCATAGATCGTCCAGTAACTTTGGATGTGTCCCATTTTAGTCCTATATATTTTTACATTTTCAATTTTGGTTCTTTTTTGTGTTCAATTTTAGTCAGATATTTTTTAATTTTGATCCTTTTGGACAAAAATTGATATCAAAATGACCAAAACCGAAAAAAAAACTAAAAAGTTACGGGACTAAAATTGGACCTGAGACTAATTTCTGGGACCATTCGTGATTTCATATCATGTTCGCACTAAGCAATGGATAAGACACCCTGGGTGAACAAGTTGTGCAGGGTCGCAAATGATATTATTTATTTTCTGTTTTAGAACTCTAAAAATGTGCTCTAAAATCACTTATTTTTTAAGTTGTTAGGCACAATTTTTCAAGAAAATAAGTGCTTTTTTAGAGTACTTGTTGAGTTTGCAAACATGTACTTAGAAATAAGCTTAAGTTTTGGCATCATCACCATCACCGATTTTTCAATTAAACCCATGCCCTTGACCATGAGTCCATGGCGTCTGACTACGAACCCAAATTTTGTTTGTTTAAGTATGTTTTTCTGGCCAATTTAAATTTTTCCAAGTTTATTCTATTTTCCTTTTTAGTTAAACTTCCGAGTAAATTTTTTTCCGATTGTTGATAATTTTCTATTAATTTTAGTGACTTTTTTTTTTTAAAAAAAAAATTTGACAGGAAAATCTTTATAAAAAAAGTGATAAACTTATTGGCCTAAAAAAGTACAATCCCAAGAAAAATGATTAAAGGTGAATTCGGACAAATATATTGGACCATTTATGAAATTAATTCAAATTATTGGGAGTTATTTGTTCCTGCTAAATGCCTTGTTATACTTTTAGCTTTGGCAATAAATTTTTTCTTCAAATTAAGTGAAATTTGTGGGGAAAATTACTAATATGTATCATTTTTTTATGTAAATTACTAATATATACAAACGAAATTGCACATATAATCAAAGTTGCACATGAAAGTGCAAATGTACTTATGCATATACAATTATTTTGTACTTATTAATAAGTTGTAATATTAAAATATACTTATTAGTAAGTCTATCAAATTTGTGATCTTGCAAACATAATTTGTCTTCAAAATTTCTTGTCTCGTGTCACATGAAATAGTTAAAAGTATTTAATTGGGGTGGATTACAGATTGAGTTATTTGGTCGCACATACCTACTCCTATTTAATTAGTTAATTTTATAACGATATGTTACAAGAAAAATAAATAATTCAAAATAATAAATTAGTGAAGATGTGCACCTAACCTTGATATGGGTGCAAGGGAACATAGAGTGGTGGTTCTTGTATCTCCGCAAACGAGACCAGCTGCAATGCATATGACCAAATTACACGTCTATCATAGTTTGAAGTTCGTTTATGGGAATCAAATATGCGTTTAATTGGAGCATACTCAATACGAGAAGAATTATTTTTTGTGAAAACATTTTATGTGAGACGATAAAATTAAATTAATCAGATCGATTCAACTCATTAATCACTCCACTCTTTTTTTTTTTTTCTTTTGACAGGGTTAATCATCTCACTCTTAAAATTATTTGATATTAGAATTCATCACAAACAATATTATTTAACGAAATTTCCAAACGAAAATAGTTCCTTAAGTTATGTATACAGTATAGTGATGGTATAATAATGATCTTTTAAGTTTTAGCACCAATATTGTTCATAATAGGTGGTTAAATTAGCCTCGTAATCATTATAAATTCAATTAAAGCAAAAAGGGCATTCAAGTCTAATAAAAATTGCCTCTTGTTAAACTTTTTTCTATTTTAGCATTTTCCTACCTTTTTTTTTTTACAATTCGATACACGTTACTAATTCTGGCAACTTATAATTGCTAGAGCTTAATCATTTACAATTTTGCAAAAAGAATATTAAATTCTAACAACAACGAGTTTAGGTTGGAAACGTTATTCTAAACTTTGTTCACACTTCAAATACCTTATTGGAAATATCGACAAATTTGAAAGAAAAAACAAGGTTGGCCTTGTGACTAAGTAAATTTTTTAGCATCCCATATTATGGTAAAGTATACTAGATATTTAAAAGTGTACTTATTCTGGAATAGTATCTCAAAAAAAATTGCCTATTAGCTATCTTCCATACCCTTTTTTAATGTATGTTGTCCAAATTTCCAAATAATTTAGCCCAAATAATTAATTTCTGGGTGGCACGCAGTGATTTTTCATTTACTGTTTTGGGAAAACTAATTAGATTGTATTCTTACAAATTAATTTGATAAATTCTGGTGTAAAACGACATAATGTTAGACGAACTGTAAATTAAACGTGTCTCACTCAATTATGTATTTTGATTTGTTTTTTGTTTTAATTTATTAAAAAGTATCGACATAGTTTACATGCAGTCTATCCTTACATCTATCTATCCATATCATTAACTAAACACCCTTGGATTTTCTCCCAACCATAATTTTTTTTTTTTTTTGAAAGACTCCCAACCATAATTAATTCATTAGTATATATATATATATATATATCAACATTTGGTAAGAAAATGGATAAAAGAATTCGAAGAAAAACAAGAAATTTACCTTATGGATTAGATTATTCTTCTTCAGGAAGTAGACTAATATGCCTCCAAAAACAGCTAACTCCAAAAACCAAGCAAATACTTTCACCAAAAGTCCAGCCACCCGAGGAGCTATATATTATGTACATATATATAATATGTATATATTATATTCACACAAAAAAAAAAAATTAATCAATTGATTGACTTGAAAATGTGACCACCTCATAGGACAAAAACATTTATGTAATTGAATCCATATGTGACGATATATATCAATGCATGCTTTAAATGCAAATCTTCTTTGCCAGCTTTCAGTTACAATTTGTAATATATAGAAGCATTCACAAATATCATTTCTCTAATATTTTTTATATCAGGCAAAAGAAAATCATTTCTCTAATATTCATATCATATTGATCGAATTTCTGATTTAAAAAATCGAAACATTTAAAAATGCACTTAAGTTTGACGTACATGTATGTGTGTGTGAAGTCACCATAACATAAATAAGTTTGTCTCAATTTAAAATGTCCCACTTTCCACCTAATTAAACAATACTCCATTAATGAATACTTCTTCAATTCCTTGAACCTTAATTCTACCTCCATACACACACTCAAACATACGGAAATTGCAACATGTACTATTTTTTTAACCAAAATGCAACTTGTACAAATAAAACTAACAGATTAATTCCAACCCCAATTCCTTTTTTAAAAATTTTCTACCAACTTTCTTCAATTTGACGTTTGTTAAAATACTTGTCGACATTGTGGTATATAATATATCATTTATAAGCTATATCTAATCGAAAAGTTTCAAAAAAAATGAGTACGGGTTGGAATCGATAAATATTTACCAGTACAGATTTCATTTTATTTTAAAAAATAGTACATATTGCAATTTGTAAAAAAAACAATAATACAGGTTGCAATTTATAATTAACTCCACGGGTCAATAAATACAAATAACTTTGAAACTTTTATGTACATCAAAACGATATTTTTGCTAATAATTAGTTGATGAACAGATAAGTAATAATTATAATTAATTAACCTTTGACATTTGCTCGGAGGTAGAACTCATCACTATTCGGGCCGAGATCAACCTCATCAACGGGCCTGTAAACCACGCCTTTATCCTTGAATACACCCATCGATCATCAATTCTCTCAAATTAACTCAACACAAATATATATATATAGGGGTGTGTGTATGTATATGTGTATGTAATGTATATGTATATGGTCGATGTATTTATGCAAAGAAAATTTAAAAGAAGGGGGGTTGTGATCGTAGAGGTGAAGCATCAACAAGAAAGGCGCCTATAAATACACAATGGACAAGTATCGAGATAGTGACGTGTATGTATATATATATATGTATATTAAGGGGTGGGGGCGGAGATGGCAATGCCAAGGGAAAGTGTGTCAAGTGGTTTGCAATATATTAATGTGAGCGTTGAGTGAACAACAGTTACAAAAATTAGGAGCTGAGAAAAAACAAAGAAAATAAGGTAGAAATTAATTAAGGAAAGAAATTATGCAAATTCTCGTGTGCACCATTTGCACCAAATCAATTTGATGCAATTTAATTTTAGGGGTTTTTTTTCTTATTTTTTTCAATTTTAGTTTTTTTTTTTTTATTTCAGTTGTTTTTTAACTTTAATTTCAGTTTTATGTTTTTTTTTTCTTGACCTGGACCCAAACCCGGCCCGAGTAGTTCATGGTTCACCCGGACCGAATGGTTCATATATGATTTAGGGTTAATTGTTTAGGAGTTAGGGTTTAGAGTGGATAGTTCATCCAAATTAAAATTGAATTAAATTGCACCAATTTGAATTGATGCATGGGATGCACGAGAGAGTGATTCAAGAAATTATGGGACTCATCAAGGATCAAAATAAACGAATGTATTGACCAAACAAATCGATTCTATCATACTGCAGTGAGAAAATTAATAAAAATTAATTATGAAATTTTTCAATATATTGACTACGGAATTTTTAACAAAATTAATTTTGTTCTTAAATAACGAAAAATGTTTACGATTTTATTTACAAAATTTTCTAATTATATAAGCATCTTCTTTCCTATATATACACACAAACATATATATTACCTACATAAATGTATGTAATTCATAAGGGAGGGTCTCATGTGCATTAGGTGAACCGCTCTTTATATTGTATTTTAGAACAATGCTACTTGTTGCATTGAAATGTGCAATTTGTTTACACTGACTCATACAACTAATTATTTTTCATATTAATAGTTGCACGTTTCAGTGTAAACAAGTTGTATATTTCAGTGCAACAAGACAAGTTGCAATTTTTTAATGTACACTATAAAATGTACGGTGCATCTGATGCGTACAAAACTTAGTCAATATTCATAATTTGTTTGTAGGCAATATTCGTAGGTAATTTCGAGAATTTTTTTTATAATCAATAATTTAAATAACAATTGAATAAAAAATGCCTATTTATAATAGAAACCTAGAATATAACATAATTAAAAGCTAACAATTAGCGACCAAGAAAAACATTAAATAGAAAAATACTTAATAAGGAAAACTAGGATATATATTCTAATTAATTTGTGATTACACCTACATCACAATGTGTTTGTAAATAATTTTAGAAATGAAGAAGCTTACATGATTAGAAAAAATTTAGAGGTAAGTCGTAAACAATAATTATTATTTAAAGACGGAATTATTTTTGTTGAAAATTTTGTAGCCGTATTGAAAAATTCCGTAATTAATTCTTTATTTTAATGTTTCCTTAGAAAAAGTCCCCGTATTTGACTAACATATATTGAGGATGATTCTATACAATATTGTATGTGCAATATTAGTACATTTAAAAAAGTGTTAGAAAATTCTTGAGTCCTTAACGGGCAATGATGCAAAAATCAACCTAACTAAGAGGCATCTAGGCGCTAGGCGATCGTCTGCCGACCCCTTTTGTGAAAATTGGTAGTTCTAGGCGTTTTTTGGCATTAAGCACCGCTTAAGCGACTGAGTCGGGGGCTGGATGACCAAGTCAGGAGCTAGGTGGGCTGCTCAATTTTTATTTATATTTTTTGCCGATAGAAGACGTTGTTTCAATTATTAATTGAAAAAAAACACGACTAATATAAACAAAACCCGCCCAAATTCAAATTGAGAGAAGGGTATGCTCGCCATCGTTCTTAATCATTTGGTCGCTATCCACCCACCTAGGCGGCCAACACTAAGATATTATTTGATAATTAGATACTTATACTTGGAATAAAAATATGATAAGACAAAGATTAATAATTTTCACTACACTAAAATTTCAAAGTACGGATTTATTTAATTTTGTTTTGTTAAATTAATGTTCTTGTACTCCATAATGAATAATGGATCTAAGAAAAGGTGTTTGAATTGTTATCTTGATTTGAGCGGTTATATAATAAATTTGTTAATTAATTTTGAAGTGTATTTTTGTTTTTAGATATCGAAAAGTAGTAGATAAAACTCATTTAGATGCAAAAAACACAAAGAAAATTGGACCGAATAATCCCCAACTAGTCCCCGCCTAGGAAGCCTAGGTGCTAGATAGTCAAAATCCGCCCGACTACATATTTCCGACTTCTGCACCCATATTTACGGGTGTCAACCACTACAAAAAAGACGGGGTTTAACGACGGTTTTAGCGACGGAAAAAACCGCCGCTAACGACATTAGCGACGATTTTGGCGATGAAAAAAAATCCGACGTTGAATCGAGGGTTGCTAACCGTAGTGACGATTTTTTGTGACCGTTGCTGATTAGCGATGATTTTTTTTTAATAATTTTTTAAAAAATTATTTTTATTAAATCTGTCGCTAAAGCGTGAATTTACGAAAAAAAATGGCTCACGGTGGTTCGAACTCGAGCCCAGGGGGCGTCCGGGTGGGCACCGAACAACGGACCATGTGGAACCCAATCACCAAACATATCATATATAAGCCACCAAGCTTCCCAATAAAATGAGGCAAATTTTCGCTCCCAGGGGGACCGAACACGGGACCTATGCCCGCCTGTGCGGGGATCAAACCGCTCGGGCACTTACTTTCTTGCGTTTACTTAATAAAATTAATTCTATATGTCCTAAAAATCATTTTTTTTTCAATTTTTTTTAAAATCATTTATTTCAATTATCTAATTTAATGATTTAACCACATTTTAATATAATAATTTTTATTTTTTATTTATTTATAAATTTAAATTAAAATGTATTATATTAAAATATATTTATTTATTTTTAATTTGTTTTTTTACACTTTTTTTAATTTTTTTATTTCATTTATTTAATTTAACTATCTAATAATCTTTAAAATACTAATTATATATATTTTTATATTATAAATTATAAATAAATGATTATATTCTTTTAAAATTGTATATGTTCTAAAAATTCATTTTTTTTTAACAAATACTACTATCTATTTAAAAAAGTACTACTTTCTATTTAAACAAGTAATACTTTCTATTTAAACAAGTACTACTTTTCATTTAAACAAGCAATACTTTCTATTTAAACAAGTAATACTTTTAATTTAAACAAATAATGTTTTTCATTTAACCAAGTACTACTTTTCTATTTAAACAAGTACTACTTTCTATTTAAACAAGTAATAATTTTCTATTTAAACAAGTACTACTTTTCATTTAAACAAGTATTACTTTTCATTTTAACAAGTACTACTTCTCATTTAAACAAGTAATGCCTTTCATTTAAATATATAATACCTTTCATTTAAACAAGTATTACTTTCCATTTAAACAAGTACTACTTTTCTATTTAAACAATTACTACTTTTCTATTTAAACAAGTAATACTTTTAATTTAACAAGTAATACTTTTCATTTAAACAAGTACTACTTTTCTATTTAAAAAAGTATTACTTTCTATTTAAACAAGTAATACTTTCCTATTTCAACAAGTACTACTTTTCTATTTAAACAAGTAATACTTTTAATTTAACAAGTAATACTTTTCATTTAAACAAGTACTACTTTTCTATTTAAACAAGTATTATTTTTCATTTAAACAAGTACTACTTTTCTATTTAAACAAGTACTACTTTTCTATTTAAACAAGTAATACTTTTAATTTAACATCTAATACTTTTCATTTAAACAAGTACTACTTTTCTATTTAAAAAAGTATTACTTTCTATTTAAACAAGTACTACTTTTTATTTAAACAAGTAATACTTTTCTATTTAAACAAGTACTACTTTTCTATTTAAACAAGTAATATTTTTCTATTTATACAAGTAATACGTTTCTATTTAAACAAGTAATACTTCTCATTTAAACAAGTACTACTTTTCATTTAACAAGTAATATTTTTCATTTAAACAAGTAATACCTTTCATTTAAACAAGTATACTTTCTATTATTTAAATAAGTAATACTTTTAATTTAAACAAGTAATACTTTTCTATTTAAACAAGTACTACTTTTCTATTTAAACAAGTAATACTTTGCATTTAAACAAGTATTACTTTTCATTTAAACAGGTACTACTTTTCATTTTAACAAGTACTACTTTTCATTTAAACAAGTAATACCTTTAATTTATACTAATAATACTTTTCATTTAAAAAAGTACTACTTTTCATTTAAACAAGTACTACTTTTCTATTTAAACAAGTAATACTTTTCATTTAAACAAGTACTACTTTTCATTTAAACAAGTACTACTTTTCTATTTAAACAACTACTACCTTTCTATTTAAACAAGTAATACTTTTCATTTAACAAGTAATACTTTTCATTTAAACAAGTAATACCTTTCATTTAAACAAGTAATACTTTCTATTATTTAAACAAGTAATACTTTTCATTTAACTAAGCACTACCTTTTTATTTAAACAAGTACTACTTTTCTATTTAAACAAGTACTACTTTTCTATTTAAACTTAAGTAATATTTTTCATTTAACAAGTAATACTTTCATTTAAACAAGTACTATTTTTCTATTTAAACAAGTACTACTTTTAGTCAATATATATATTTAAATATACTATGAATTAAATTTTATACCGTAAACTCCTCTAAAATAGATTTGACTACGGTCAGGTGGAACTCTTCTCCAAGTGACTATAAATTAAATATACGGTAAGGTGCATTAACAACAATTAAAAAATCTTGTATAATCCTGAAACATAAAAAAAAAAATACATAATTAATATTTAAAAAAAATTAAATTAAAAAAAAAAAAAAAAAAACCATCGCTAAAAAAACCGTCACTAAAGGGATTAGTTCAAAACGTCGCTAAAACCGTAGCTAAATCCATCGCTATTTGCGACGGTTCTCTAGATCTCTAAAATTGTCGACTTTGACCATTTGAGTAGAAACGTTGTAAAAGTCGCCGCTATTTGCGACGTTTTTATAATCAGTAGCTAATTTCCATCGATAAAACACACGTTTTTTTGTAGTGAACTAGTTTCCCAAAAAAAATGAAACAAAAAAAAAAATAAAAAAATACGCACACAAATTTATATTAGTATGGTAACAAATATGTATTACTATATGGACAAATAAGTGTTACTATTGATATAGTAACACAATATGTTCATATAATAATATATATATTATCGGATAAATGGTGACTCAAACTCATGAACTTACTAACATAGATAGCGGTGCTCTAATTATTGAAGCTATATTAATTACATTGAGGTATATTAATTACATTAATCTTGATCTTTTCAATAATGTATAAAATTGTTTGTCATATATTTGTTCTTCAAGTCACGCGATCTTCCCACATATATATTATTTTTTAATCTAAAATTTTGAAAGTCTCTCATGGGATGTTTTCAACCACTACAAAATAGTGAGATGCACTCTTAGAAGTCAAAAGTTGTGAAAAAAAGTTTTAAAAATAAGTATTTCTCACTCCTTGTATTGAGTTTGCAAACACCACTTTAATCATATTCCTTTACGTTTTATCTAATAACATAAATTGTCCCATAAAACTTGTTTATACTAAGAAATTTATATCATCACACTTATAAACTGATATAATCACTCTTATAAATTAATATTTATAACATTTGGTACTATGATATCAACTTATAAATGTAATAATATCAATTAATAAGTTATTATGATATTAGTTTATAAATGTAATAGTATATATTTCATACTATGAAAAAGTTTCATCTATTTGTAGAGTATGTACCGTACATGCATGATTAGTAATATTAGTTATATTATAGATTTTTTTATTAATACTTTTATATTATGAAAGTTATAATTAGTAGTATTAGTTATGTTTTTTAAATAATTATTAATATTAGGTATATTATAGATTTTTTAGTAATATTTTTATTTGTTTTTTATAATATTTGTACTAATTTTTTCAGTTGCTCCTGCTACAATTTAAAAGGTATTTTCTAAAATAATATCATAAAGAAATGTCTAGAAAATTGGATGGAAATAGGTGGCACTACAAAAAAGACGGGGTTTAACGATGGTTTTAGCGACAGCGATAACGTCTTCATCTGATTATAACGACGGTTTCAGCAACGGTTTGTAAACCATCGGGAAATCGAGCGTCGCTAACATTTAGCGACAGTTTACACCTAACCGTCGCTATCTAGTGACGGCTATATCGACGGTCATCTAGAGCCGGATCCAGGTCAAAATAATCGTCGCTATATTGTTGCTATACCGTCGTTAATATTCCGACGGTGGTGACGTCATAACAGTAGCTAGTATGCGACAAAGAATATCATCGCTAGTAGCGGCGGTTAAAATCGATTGCTATTAGCGACGGGTGATGACTATATCCGTCGCTAAATTGTGAGAAAAAAAAAAAAAACACGGTGGTTCGAACTCGGGCTCGGGGGCGCTGGGTGGGCAACCGAACCACCCAAACCACGGACCATATCGAACCCAACCACCAAGCATCTTCTCATATAAAAGCCACCAAACCTCCCAATTAAATGAGGTAAATTTTCGATCCCTTTAGAGGTAAATTTTTCGCTCCCCAAGATCGGATCGAACACGGGACCTGGGGCGTCCGAAATGGGGTCAATCCATTTCGGACACTTGCTTTCTTTTCGTTTCTTAATGAAATTAATTGTATATGTCCTAAAAATTATTTTTTATAAAAAAAAAATTTGAATTCTTTATTTCAATTATCTTTTTTATGGATTCAATCACATTTTAATATAACAATTTTTTTATATAAATTTAAATTATATTATTATTATATTAAAATTATATTTTTCTATTTAAACAAGTTATATTTTTCATTTAAACAAGTTATACTTTTCTTTTAAACAAGTAATATTTTTCTATCTAAACAAGTAATACTTTTCTATCTAAACAAGTAATACTTTTCTTCTAAACAAGTAATACTTTTCATCTAAACAAGTTATACTTTTCTTTTAAACAAGTAATATTTTTCTATTTAAACAAGTAATATCTTTTATCTAAACAAGTTATACTTTTCATTTAAACAAGTTATACTTTTCTTTTAAACAAATTATACTTTTCTATCTAAACAAGTAATACTTTTCTTTTAAACAAGTTATACTTTTCTTTTAAGGGTTTTTTTATGGTCAGGAATAGCTTCGCATTTCCTGATGTTTGTGAACCAATAAAAAATTGACACATTATTAAACAAACGACTAAAAGCGATACAATTTCGCCATGGACAAATTAATTAATTTTGTAAAAAAAATATATATATATAAAATTACCAAAATAACCTTTATATATTCTATATACTTAATCTTGAATCGTTTATACATGGAAACAATTGTTTTGTGTGGTAAATATATGGAGTAATGTGCCTATTTTAAAAATAAATTTTAATTTTAATAAATCATTTTTTATTTTTTCTTTCACAACCTCCATCTTCTTCCTCACTCCGCCGTGACTTCAATCCTTGTTGTTGTGCTTCCCCACTACACCATTTCCCTGAGTAATATCTTCCCCGCACAAAATAATTTGCAGAAAATTTCCCAATCAAAATTTTCAGAAAAATTCAAGAACAAAAAAACTAGGGAACAAACAACCATTTGCACCTATTTCGGACCCA
Organism: Stenogyne calaminthoides; assembly: GCA_037126765.1. NCBI lineage: Eukaryota > Viridiplantae > Streptophyta > Magnoliopsida > Lamiales > Lamiaceae > Stenogyne > Stenogyne calaminthoides. The sequence continues at coordinate 7,463,984 of JBBCBC010000002.1, read as the reverse complement.
ATTTACATAAGTAAATTAACATATGCAGGATCGATCTCATTTCATCAATGCAAAAGTCCAATTTTCAGATCATAATTTATCAATTTCGGAACTTAATTTAAAAAACTACTTAGGAAAAATCTAAATATTAGGAAGAAGAAGGAAGACAGAGCGCGATAAGATCCAATAATTGAGAAGGAGAAGAGAAACGAAAAGGAGGGGTGGTTAAGACGATTAGGGCGGGGGAATGGGATGGGAGGCGGCATTGTAGTCTGGGGACGATGAACTGGGTTGGGTTGGGTGGGGGGTGGGGGGGTTAATTTGGTTTTTTTTTCTTCATCATTTTTTAAAGAAATAGATAATAGTAATATTTTTTATGATATTGTTTTTAATTATGTAAGTTTAGGTTTTATTTATTGTATAAATTATTTTAAATGAAAGGATATTTATGTCATTTTATAATTATTAATTTAATTTATTAATTGGGCGATGCAATGCGATTGCAATATACACATTGCAATCGCTTTAGTGCAAAGTGCAATCATCTAAAAATAATATTATACGTTGGATCAACGATCCAATGGTAATCAAAAGATTTCGACGTTAGGGAAAAATAAACTATTCCCTGACCATAGAATAACCATTCTTTCAAACTAGTAATATTTTTCTATTTAAACAAGTAATATTTTTCTATCTAAACAAGTAATATTTTTTTATCTAAATAAGTAATATTTTTCTATCTAAACAAGTAATACTTTTCTATCTAAACAAGTAATATTTTTCATCTAAACAAGTAATACTTTTCATCTAAACAAGTTATACTTTTCTTTTAAACAAGTTATACTTTTCTATTCAAACAAATAATACTTTTCTATCTAAACAAGTAATACTTTTCATCTAAACAACTAATACTTTTCATTTAAACAAGTTATACTTTTCTTTTAAATAAGTAATACTTTTTTGTTTTTTTTTTCTAATGTTAGAAACGGCCGCCTTCCCGACGTTACTTTTAATCCAATAAAAGGTTACCACATCATTTAAACAAGTTATACTTTTCTATTTAAACAAGTACTACTTTTCTATTTAAACAAGTAATATTTTTCTATTTAAACAAATACTACTTTTCATTTAAACAAGTACTATTTTTCTATTTAAACTTAAGTAATATTTTTTTTCATTTAACAAGTAATGCTTTCATTTAAATAAGTACTATTTTTTTATTTAAACAAGTACTAATTTTAGTCAATATATATATTTAAATATACTATGAATTAAATTTTATCTTTGTAAACTCCTAAATAAATAGATCGACTACGATTAGGGTGGAACTCTTCTCCAAGTGACTATAAATTAAATATACGGTAAGGTGCATTAACAACAATAAAAAAAATTGTATAATCTGAAACATAAAAAAAAAAAAAAATACATAATTAATATTTTTAAAAAAAAAAAAAAAAAAAAAATAAATCGCTAAATTTTAAAAAAAAACCGTTGCTAATATAAATAAGCTAAAGAGATTAGTCCAAAACGTCGCTAAATCGTAGCTAAAAAAATAAGCTATTTGCAAGCGGTTCACTAGACCGTCGCTAAAATTGTTGACTTTGATCATTTGACCGTAGAATAAAAAGCGTAAGCTATTTGCGATGGTTTTTGTAACCGTCGCTAATTTCCGTGCTAATTTCCGTCGGTAAAACGCACATTTTTTATAGTGATTTTGCCTTACCGCAAATTATTTGAAAAAACATATTTAATCCAATTCAACCTAAAAAAATTTACGAATTTTCAGTCCAGTAGACAGAATGAGACAGGTATGATTATTGTTGAGGGAAATTAAATAAATAGATTATTCCCGACCCTCACTAAAAGCTCGAGCTTTTAGATGAGACGGAATTCTCTCATGGTAGGAAATTAAATAAATAGATTATTCCGACCCTCTCTACAAGCTCGAGCTTTTAGATGAGACGGAATTCTCTCAAAATCGAGCTCGGTGGTGGGTTCGATTCCCGTGGAAGCACTCCACCCATTTAAATTGTTCACTCTGTTGGGCCTCCTCTCCAGAGAACAGAGGCAATGATTTGGCCCACGAGTGAGGGGGAGTGTTGAGGGAAATTAAATAAATAGATTATTCCCGACCCTCTCTACAAGCTCGAGCTTTTAGATGAGACGGAATTCTCACAATTATGACCATATCGTACGAATATAAGATCCAAATATCAAATTTTAGCTTTTACATTTGTTTTGTAAGTTGTAAACCGTAAATCGTCCATATTCATTCATACTGGTACAATTCTAATCTAAAGTCCAAACTCCAAAGCTGAATCATGATCTTCTATTTATTTACTTCTCGTTAATATTTAATAACAGTATAGTTGTGTACTATGTCATAGTATAATTTAATATTTTTGCTAACTATTACTTTGATTAAGTTAGTGTAATTGTAAATTATAATCTACAAACTACAAGTTATAAGGAAATAAATTATAATTATATATTTTAAATAATCTAATAATTTATAAATTATAAATATAAAGTAATAAAGACATAACATAAGTTATTATTTACAAATTACAAATTTAAATAAGAATTGAAATAAATAAATAAATAAATAAATAAATGATGGTTTTAAATTAAATTGTAACAGAGATTATGAATAGGCCGTTTAAAAATTATGAACTATTTATACTTTGTAGATAACGCCTAGACAGGTAAAATTATTATAGATAGGTCTTGTGTGAGACAAAACATAATTTGTAAATGACACTTTAACAATTTGAAAGATATTCGTACTAATAATTTGTGAACTATTTAATTATGAGAAGGTCTCACACAAGTTTTTGTCAATTCAACAATTATTTATTATATCACAGTACAAAGAAAAGAGTTTAAACTGTAAAAATTAAATGTTGAAGATTTAATTCTTAGCAAGCATGTCATAGAACACCTCTGGCTTCTTATATCCTAATGTGCATAGTGCCTGAAAACAACATAATCAAAATTCCTGCGTCAGAAAATTCCCGACTTAATTATCTTTTGACATTTTTATAATGGTTAACTCTTATATGCATTCAGGTGCATCGTGCACCCATAGTGCATTTTAAAAATATATTATTTGTTGCACTGAAAAATACAACCGTGTAACTATTAATATGAAAAAATAGTTACACGGTTCAGTGTAAACAAGTTGCATCTTTCAGTATAACAAATTGCATATTTCTAAAATGCATTATGAGTGCACGGTGCATCTGAATGCACATGAGACCCACTCTGATCTCATGCATGTGTATCCAGGTGCACCATGCACTCTATAATGTATTTTAAAAATATACAACTTGTTGCACTGAAACATGCAACTATTAATATAAAAAATAAGTTGTGTGTCTCAGTGTAAACAAGTTGCATGTTTCAACGCAACATGTTGTATATTTCTAAAACTCACTATGAAGTGCGCAGTGCACCTGGTGCATAGAAGACTTTGCAAACGTGTTTTAAAACAAACTGTGTTCTAAAGTGATATCAGCAAACTTACTTGCATAGCTGATGCAATGTAAATTAACAGAGATTCAGACCAAGGCTTCCCAATAAACTGAAGACCGATAGGCAAGCCAGATTTATCATATCCCACCTGAAATTAAAAAAAAAAAAAATGGATGATCAAACTAACCAAAAATGTGACAAGTGAAATTGAATAAATGGAGTTAAAGAAGAAAATTTTGATGGCATCTTAGGAATAGTAGCTCGCAGCAATCCCGAAAGTTTAGGCTTATCCGGTATCGTACTAATGCAAATTTGAAAGTGTCGGGACAATCGCTTAGATTCACACGTCACGCTCAAAAATAGACGAAACACAAATGAAAGTCAAGGAAAAAAACGAAAGCAAAGACGCAGCGTGTGCACCATGCAATTGGTGTAGATGTACAACTAATCTTTATTCAAGACAAACTACTAATACTATATAGTGAAAACAAGTGATCTTTGACCCACTAATACCTTTAAGTAATGCCATTAGTAACGCACTTAAGCTGCACAATGCAATTGGTGCATAGAAATATTCGCCTCTAAAGTAAAAGCCGATAAAAATGTTGTACCTCCATTTATGTAGTCGAAGTTCACGGTCTTGAGTGAGTGTCGTCTGTGATCGGGTATTGGTGACTTTGTTTAAGAAAAAATAGTGAAGGAGAGTTGTAAATCGTCATGAAATGTGCAATTAATTAGGCTATATAGGGATAGAATCCAAAATTATCCCATAACTTTTCACATTTTTCAAAATAGTCCCAAAAAAATTTAATGTATGAAATTGATCACAATTCTTTGAATGGTTAGTGTATCACTTTTCGTCTCAAATTAAATCGGAATTGATGAAGCAGCGTCATTTTTTTTATCATGCATTTCAGCCGGAAATCTCCAAATTGAATGCTCACATGTAAGACGCATGACCAAAAATGGCTCCGTTTTGCCAATTCCGGCGAATTTAGGACGAAAATGGTACAATTGACGTAAAATTGAGACCGATTTCGTAAATCAAACTTTTTTTAGACCATTTTTAAAGAAGTGAAAAGTTATGGGACTATTTTGAATTCTATTAAATTATATATATGAAAGAAAGTGTACCCAACAGGTTGGAGCAACAATGACATACGCTATAGAAAATATCTTTTGGTGGAATTGCAGCTGACGATTTCTGTCCAAAGTAAAAGTATCAATCCATTCATCACAAGACTACAAAGAATTTAGTCCCAAGAAAGAAATTATTTTCGATTTAGTCCAATATACAAAATTATGTTCAATTTTGACCTCATAACTTGTTTACTAGTCTAATTTTAGCCCCAAATTAAATGCTTACGACATTTCATGAAAAAACGCGTCATTTCCAAATATCCGGCAATTTTGGGTAAAAAAATAGCACAAAGTTTTTAATATTGCGACTAAATTGAAAATGTTTACCTTTTTTTTTGAATTAAAAACTGACAAATAAATAAGTTGTGAGATCAAGTGAAGATATATATGTTACCTGATTCTCTGAGCATTGAGATACTCGTGGCTGTGAAAAGCTTGGTATACGGAGAGGCCTACTCGCACGTCCCATCCCACCTCTTCTTTCTTTCTGTTCCATTATTCGACTTAATTCATCGATCGATTTAAATTAAAACTAGCTACACAAATTGGGGACGACGTTCTATTTCAGTACTCACATTTTATTCGGGTAAGCGCGATTGAGCTACTACATTCGGATCCGATTGTTAAATAATGGGACAACCGCATCACCTCTATTTTTAGGGATGGTCACCGCTCTGATCTTTAACATTAATGAATCAACTATAAGCTTTCTATGTTTGATTATTTATATGATCATATTCAACGTGTTTCGATGTTTCTTTTCTTACCTTCCAACCGTATTTGTCAGAAAGTTTAGCAACGGCATTGGAGCAACACACTTTGATATCGTCGCTGCAGTCATCGAACCACTGATCCACCAAAGAAGTGACGCACAAAAATAAGCATAAACACAAAGTTTTTAACATTTTTGATTTGTTAACAGAATGTTTCATCTCATACAGTTGGTTATCGAACTAATTAAAATGTCGAAAGCTATAATGTTTAAGAACTATTTTCAATTCACGATCGGAATCTATTTCCCCCAAACAAAAATATTAAGTAAAACTACATGATGAACAAACAAACCTTTCCATATCTAGCTAATTTGATGTCAGCAGACATATAGTTTGCGGATTTAAGCAACGGCAGGCCTATTTTCGGCTGGTTTTGTTCTCGAAAACAATAGAAAGTGTTAGCATGTTCTGTATATAAAGAGGAAAAGAGATAAAAGTTTCTATATATAGAAGATGTACGGTGGCTAACCACTATACTGCCTGAGTGATCTGATGAAAGGCCACCACCTATAGCTGCATAACTGCCAAAATTTAAACGGTTAGTTAACTTTCAAGAATGTGGTATTAGAAAAACAGAACAGAGAAACGAAAACTCACGCGATGAGTGCGTCCTCAACCGTTGCTGCGAGAATTCCAACCATCCCAACTGTATAGTTTATGGGAAGAACTCTACACATTAAAATAATAATGTACGGTCAAAAATAAACTCGAGGAAACGAAAAAAGAAGAAGAAAGAAAATGGAGCATTTGCACACCACCGTGTGGTGGCACGGCATAAAAAGTCGCTTTTGGAACAACACCACAAAAGGAAGTCTCACGGATCCTAAACAAGTAACAAAAAAGATGTCGTTATTTTGGCGAAGACACCCTGCATCGTGCAACATAAGTATATTTTTAAATGGTATTAGTTGGTTCACTAAAAAGTATTAGTTGGTTTACTAAAAAGTATTAGTTCATTTACTAAAAAGTATTAGTTTGTTTTTTAAAAGTAGTATTAGTTTGTTTTTCTAAAAAGTATTAGTTGTTTTCTTTGAAAAGTATTAGTTGTGTAATTTACATAAAAAGAATCATCTACCAACATTTGTACACCAAATAACAATGATCAATTTGAAAAATCACGACGCTCTGAAAATGTTTTTACAAACAAAAGAGTACTAATTAGGAAGGATTTAATCTACAATCATCTACCAACATTTGTACACAAATAACATGATCAAGAAAATCACGACGAGAAAATGTTTGTCTAATGAGGATTTATCATAATTCACCCTCGTGCATATTTGATCGGCGATCATAGCACCACGGAGGATCGGCGACTAACACAACATGCATCACTCTTACATTCTCTTACTTTGTGCATCCACTTTGTACCTCCTACATTAACATAACCAATTTTCAGCAAAGAAAAACAGAGTTTAGTGGCTACTTAATTTAGGCCTTATAACCACCTGTAGTTGGATATGGCATACAATCAATCTCGTCTTTAATTGCAATCGGCACTCCATCCAGCACAGATATTGCTTCTCCTGAATAAACGAAACGAAACGAAGAGCTTTCAATCAATCATGCTTATGCATCTCATTTCATCGAGTTTAAAACTTGTTTACTTCATGTTTTTTCAACCACAACAAATTTCATGATTCGATAAACAGATATTCTGATGTAGCAGTCGAAAATCTTTGAAGAAATCGTATATAAATTCACAACCTTTCGTTATCGTTTCAATTTAATCACAACATTTGCAATTTTCATGCACTACCACGTCATCAGGACTTGTTGGAAATAAACATGATTTATTTAGCAATTAACTCTTAAAACTATATGTACCTCTCGGGTTAGAATTCAAAATTGTCCCATAACTTTTCATCTTTTTCAAAATAGTCCAACAAAAAAATTTGGTGTCTGAATTTGGTCCCAATTTTTTTTTAATTGTACCACTTTCGTCCCAAATTCACTGGAATTGATGAAACGACACCATTTTTTATCATGCATTTCAATCGGAAATCTCCTAATTGAATGCTCACATGTAAGGCGCATGATCAAAAATGACGTCGATTCATCAATTCCTGCGAATTTGAGACGGAAATGATACAATTCGTGTAAAATTGGGATTGATTTCATACATCAAACTTTTTTGTGACCATTTTGAAAAATGTGAAACGTTATTGTCTCAATTTAATCACAACATTTACAATTTTCAAACACTTCCACATCAGCAGGACTCGTTGGAAATAAACACGATTTATTTAGCAATTGAGTCTTAAAACTATATGCACCTCTGTCATGACGAAGAGTTGATTCAGCGGCTTGCCGCAGAATATCTTGCACATTGTAGTTAATAAAGAAGGACATTTGTTGCTCTTCGCTTGATGACTCCCGGACAAAGGATATATACCGCTCCGCGACCTATTTGCACAACCACAAAACTCTCATTTATGATTAATGTTCTTACAATGATTCAGTACTCTTTGCTCTGGCTTGAAGTGGGGCTCACACTAGTGGACGTTGGGTTCTGGTCCCCTGTATTAGTCGGTCTTTGGGCCAGACACCGAGTTATAAAAAAAAAAATTCAGTACTCGAGAATACTTACCATTGTAGGACTGATTTTACCAGACTTATAAGCCCTGCTATAATCCATTACTGTCCACCGCTGGAAACTAAGATATGGTGATTGAAGACAATCCACAGCATGTTTAACTTTCTCTTGTGGTGGCATATCAGCTTCTACATATTCTACTTCTTTTTCCTCATTTCCTGTAATAACACAAAATATTAAACTGATTACAAGCTTGAAAACAACAATCTCAATTGTATCAATAATCAAAATTGAATGATCAGTAGATATAAAATCATAGATCGTCCAGTAACTTTGGATGTGTCCCATTTTAGTCCTATATATTTTTACATTTTCAATTTTGGTTCTTTTTTGTGTTCAATTTTAGTCAGATATTTTTTAATTTTGATCCTTTTGGACAAAAATTGATATCAAAATGACCAAAACTGGAAAAAAACTAAAAAGTTACGGGACTAAAATTGGACCTGAGACTAATTTCTGAGGACCATTCGTGATTTCATATCATGTTCGCACTAAGCAATGGATAAGACACCCTGGGTGAACAAGTTGTGCAGGGTCGCAAATGATCGTATTTATTTTCTGTTTTAGAACTCTAAAAATGTGCTCTAAAATCACTTATTTTTTAAGTTGTTAGGCACAATTTTTCAAGAAAATAAGTGCTTTTAGAGTACTTGTTGAGTTTGCAAACATGTACTTAGAAATAAGCTTAAGTTTTGGCATCATCACCATCACCAGATTTTCAATTAAACCCATGCCCTTCGGCCATGAGTCCATGGCGTACAGCTTCTGAACCCAAATTTTGTTTGTTTAAGTATGTTTTTCTGGCCAATTTAAATTTTTCCAAGTTTATTCTATTTTCCTTTTCAGTTAAACTTCCGAGTAAATTTTTTTCCGATTGTTGATAATTTTCTATTAATTTTAGTGACTTTATTTTTTTTAAAAAAAATTGACAGGAAAATCTTTATAAAAAAAGTGATAAACTTATTGGCCTAAAAAAGTACAATCCCAAGAAAAATGATTAAAGGTGAATTCGGACAAATATATTGGACCATTTATGAAATTAATTCAAATTATTGGGAGTTATTTGTTCCTGCTAAATGCCTTGTTATACTTTTAGCTTTGGCAATAAATTTTTTCTTCAAATTAAGTGAAATTTGTGGGGAAAATTACTAATATGTATCATTTTTTTATGTAAATTACTAATATATACAAACGAAATTGCACATATAATGAAAGTTGCACATGAAAGTGCAAATGTACTTATGCATATACAATTATTTTGTACTTATTAATAAGTTGTAATATTAAAATATACTTATTAGTAAGTCTATCAAATTTGTGATCTTGCAAACATAATTTGTCTTCAAAATTTCTTGTCTCGTGTCACATGAAATAGTTAAAAGTATTTAATTGGGGTGGATTACAGATTGAGTTATTTGGTCGCACATACCTACTCCTATTTAATTAGTTAATTTTATAACGATATGTTACAAGAAAAATAAATAATTCAAAATAATAAATTAGTGAAGATGTGCACCTAACCTTGATATGGGTGCAAGGGAACATAGAGTGGTGGTTCTTGTATCTCCGCAAACGAGACCAGCTGCAATGCATATGACCAAATTACACGTCTATCATAGTTTGAAGTTCGTTTATGGGAATCAAATATGCGTTTAATTGGAGCATACTCAATACGAGAAGAATTATTTTTTGTGAAAACATTTTATGTGAGACGATAAAATTAAATTAATCAGATCGATTCAACTCATTAATCACTCCACTCTTTTTTTTTTCTTTTGACAGGGTTAATCATCTCACTCTTAAAATTATTTGATATTAGAATTCATCACAAACAATATTATTTAACGAAATTTCCAAACGAAAATAGTTCCCTTAAGTTATGTATACAGTATAGTGATGGTATAATAATGATCTTTTAAGTTTTAGCACCAATATTGTTCATAATAGGTGGTTAAATTAGCCTCGTAATCATTATAAATTCAATTAAAGCAAAAGGGCATTCAAGTCTAATAAAAATTGCCTCTTGTTAAACTTTTTCTATTTTAGCATTTTCCTACCTTTTTTTTTTACAATTCGATACACGTTACTAATTCTGGCAACTTATAATTGCTAGAGCTTAATCATTTACAATTTTGCAAAAAGAATATTAAATTCTTACCTAACAACGAGTTTAGGTTGGAAACGTTATTCTAAACTTTGTTCACACTTCAAATACCTTATTGGAAATATCGACAAATTTGAAAGAAAAAACAAGGTTGGCCTTGTGACTAAGTAAATTTTTTAGCATCCCATATTATGGTAAAGTATACTAGATATTTAAAAGTGTACTTATTCTGGAATAGTATCTCAAAAAAAATTGCCTATTAGCTATCTTCCATACCCTTTTTTAATGTATGTTGTCCAAATTTCCAAATAATTTAGCCCAAATAATTAATTTCTGGGTGGCACGCAGTGATTTTTCATTTACTGTTTTGGGAAAACTAATTAGATTGTATTCTTACAAATTAATTTGATAAATTCTGGTGTAAAACGATATAATGTTAGACGAACTGTAAATTATACGTGTCTCACTCAATTATGTATTTTGATTTGTTTTTTGTTTTAATTTATTAAAAAGTATCGACATAGTTTACATGCAGTCTATCCTTACATCTATCTATCCATATCATTAACTAAACACCCTTGGATTTTCTCCCAACCATAATTTTTTTTTTTTTTTGAAAGACTCCCAACCATAATTAATTCATTAGTATATATATATATATATATATCAACATTTGGTAAGAAAATGGATAAAAGAATTCGAAGAAAAACAAGAAATTTACCTTATGGATTAGATTATCCTTCTTCAGGAAGTAGACTAATATGCCTCCAAAAACAGGTAACTCCAAAAACCAAGCAAATACTTTCACCAAAAGTCCAGCCACCCGAGGAGCTATATATTATGTACATATATATAATATGTATATATTATATTCACACAAAAAAAAAAATTAATCAATTGATTGACTTGAAAATGTGACCACCTCATAGGACAAAAACATTTATGTAATTGAATCCATATGTGACGATATATATCAATGCATGCTTTAAATGCAAATCTTCTTTGCCAGCTTTCAGTTACAATTTGTAATATATAGAAGCATTCACAAATATCATTTCTCTAATATTTTTTTTATCAGGCAAAAGAAAATCATTTCTCTAATATTCATATCATATTGATAAAAATTTCGAATTAAAAATCGAAACATTTAAAAAAATCATGTATGTGTGTGTAAAATTTACATGTATGTGTGTGTGAAACCATAACATAAATAAGTTTGTCTCAATTTAAAATGACTTTCCACCTAATTAAACAATACTCCATTAATGAAACTTCTTCGGGCTTGAACCTTAATTCTACCTCCATTCAAAATACGAAATTACACATGTATTTTTTTAACCAAAATGCAACCACAAACATAAATTCCAAGTTTTTCTCAACTTTTTCAAACGTTTGTTAAAATACTTTCCACATTGTGGTATATAATATATCATTTATAAGCTATATCTAATCGAAAAGTTTCAAAAAAAAAAAATGAACGGGTTGGAATCGATAAATATTTACCAAAGATCTGATTTCATTTTATTTTAAAAAAAATAGTACATATTGCAATTTGTAAAAAAACAATAATAAGTTGCAATTTATAATTAACTCCACGGGTCAATAAATACAAATAACTTTGAAACTTTTATGTACATCAAAACGATATTTTTGCTAATAATTAGTTGATGAACAGATAAGTAATAATTATAATTAATTAACCTTTGACATTTGCTCGGAGGTAGAACTCATCACTATTCGGGCCGAGATCAACCTCATCAACGGGCCTGTAAACCACGCCTTTAAATGAAAACCCATCGATCATCAATTCTCTCAAATTAACTCAACACAAATATATATATATAGGGGTGTGTGTATGTATATGTGTATGTAATGTATATGTATATGGTCGATGTATTTATGCAAAGAAAATTTAAAAGAAGGGGGGTTGTGATCGTAGAGGTGAAGCATCAACAAGAAAGGCGCCTATAAATACACAATGGACAAGTATCGAGATAGTGACGTGTGTATATATATATATATATATATATATATATTAAGGGGTGGGGGCGGAGATGGCAATGCCAAGGGAAAGTGTGTCAAGTGGTTTGCAATATATTAATGTGAGCGTTGAGTGAACAACAGTTACAAAAATTAGGAGCTGAGAAAAAACAAAAGAAAATAAGGTAGAAATTAATTAAGGAAAGAAATTATGCAAATTTCGTAGTGTGCACCATTTGCACCAAATCAATTTGATGCAATTTAATTTTAGGGGTTTTTTTTCTTATTTTTTTCAATTTTAGTTTTTTTTTTTTATTTCAGTTGTTTTTTAACTTTAATTTCAGTTTTATGTTTTTTTTTTCTTGACCTGGACCCAAACCCGGCCCGAGTAGTTCATGGTTCACCCGGACCGAATGGTTCATATATGATTTAGGGTTAATTGTTTAGGAGTTAGGGTTTAGAGTGGATAGTTCATCCAAATTAAAATTGAATTAAATTGCACCAATTTGAATTGATGCATGGGATGCACGGGAGAGTGATTCAAGAAATTATGGGACTCATCAAGGATCAAAATAAACGAATGTATTGACCAAACAAATCGATTCTATCATACTGCAGTGAGAAAATTAATAAAAATTAATTATGAAATTTTTCAATATATTGACTACGGAATTTTTAACAAAATTAATTTTGTTCTTAAATAACGAAAAATGTTTACGATTTTATTTACAAAATTTTCTAATTATATAAGCATATTCTTTCCTATATATACACACAAACATATATATTACCTACATAAATGTATGTAATTCATAAGGGAGGGTCTCATGTGCATTAGGTGAACCGCTCTTTATATTGTATTTTAGAACCATGCTACTTACTTTGCATTGAAATGTGCAATTTGTTTTACTTCGACTCATACAACTAATTATTTTTTTTCATATTAATAGTTGCACGTTCAAAGTGTAAACAAGTTGTATATTTCAGTGCAACAAGTTGCATGGTTTTAATGTACACTATAAAATGTACGGTGCATCTGATGCGTACAAAACTTAGTCAATATTCATAATTTGTTTGTAGGCAATATTCGTAGGTAATTTCGAGAATTTTTTTTATAATCAATAATTTAAATAACAATTGAATAAAAAATGCCTATTTATAATAGAAACCTAGAATATAACATAATTAAAAGCTAACAATTAGCGACCAAGAAAAACATTAAATAGAAAAATACTTAATAAGGAAAACTAGGATATATATTCTAATTAATTTGTGATTACACCTACATCACAATGTGTTTGTAAATAATTTTAGAAATGAAGAAGCTTACATGATTAGAAAAAATTTAGAGGTAAGTCGTAAACAATAATTATTATTTAAAGACGGAATTATTTTTGTTGAAAATTTTGTAGCCGTATTGAAAAATTCCGTAATTAATTCTTTATTTTAATGTTTCCTTAGAAAAAGTCCCCGTATTTGACTAACATATATTGAGGATGATTCTATACAATATTGTATGTGCAATATTAGTACATTTAAAAAAGTGTTAGAAAATTCTTGAGTCCTTAACGGGCAATGATGCAAAAATCAACCTAACTAAGAGGCATCTAGGCGCTAGGCGATCGTCTGCCGACCCCTTTTGTGAAAATTGGTAGTTCTAGGCATTTTTTGGCATTAAGCACCGCTTAAGCGACTGAGTCGGGGGCTGGATGACCAAGTCAGGAGCTAGGTGGGCTGCTCAATTTTTATTTATATTTTTTTGCCGATAGAAGGCGTTGTTTCAATTATTAATTGAAAAAAAAACACGACTAATATAAAAAAAACCCGCCCAAATTCAAATTGAGAGAAGGGTATGCTCGCCATCGTTCTTCATCATTTGGTCGCTATCCACCCACCTAGGCGGCCAACACTAAGATATTATTTGATAATTAGATACTTATACTTGGAATAAAAATATGATAAGACAAAGATTAATAATTTTCACTACACTAAAATTTCAAAGTACGGATTTATTTAATTTTGTTTTGTTAAATTAATGTTCTTGTACTCCATAATGAATAATGGATCTAAGAAAAGGTGTTTGAATTGTTATCTTGATTTGAGCGGTTATATAATAAATTTGTTAATTAATTTTGAAGTGTATTTTTGTTTTTAGATATCGAAAAGTAGTAGATAAAACTCATTTAGATGCAAAAAACACAAAGAAAATTGGACCGAATAATCCCCAACTAGTCCCCGCCTAGGAAGCCTAGGTGCTAGATAGTCAAAATCCGCCCGACTACATATTTCCGACTTACGCACCCATATTTACGGTGTCAACCACTACAAAAAGACGGGGTTTAACGAGCGGTTTTAGCGACGAAAAAAACCGCCGCTAAACTATATAGCGGCGATTTTGGCGATGAAAAAAAAAAATCCGACGTTGAATCGAGGGTTGCTAACCGTAGTGACGATTTTTTGTGACCGTTGCTGATTAGCGATGATTTTTTTTTTAATAATTTTTTAAAAAATTATTTTTATTAAATCTGTCGCTAAAGCGTGAATTTACGAAAAAAAATGGCTCACGGTGGTTCGAACTCGAGCCCAGGGGGCGTCCGGGTGGGCACCGAACAACGGACCATGTGGAACCCAATCACCAAACATATCATATATAAGCCACCAAGCTTCCCAATTAAATGAGGCAAATTTTCGCTCCCAGGGGGACCGAACACGGGACCTATGCCCGCCTGTGCGGGGATCAAACCGCTCGGGCACTTACTTTCTTGCATTTACTTAATAAAATTAATTCTATATGTCCTAAAAATCATTTTTTTTTCAATTTTTTTTTAAAATCATTTATTTCAATTATCTAATTTAATGATTTAACCACATTTTAATATAATAATTTTTATTTTTTATTTATTTATAAATTTAAATTAAAATGTATTATATTAAAATATATTTATTTATTTTTAATTTGTTTTTTTACACTTTTTTTAATTTTTTTATTTCATTTATTTAATTTAACTATCTAATAATCTTTAAAATACTAATTATATATATTTTTATATTATAAATTATAAATAAATGATTATATTCTTTTAAAATTGTATATGTTCTAAAAATTCATTTTTTTTAACAAATACTACTATCTATTTAAAAAAGTACTACTTTCTATTTAAACAAGTAATACTTTCTATTTAAACAAGTACTACTTTTCATTTAAACAAGCAATACTTTCTATTTAAACAAGTAATACTTTTAATTTAAACAAATAATGTTTTTCATTTAACCAAGTACTACTTTTCTATTTAAACAAGTACTACTTTCTATTTAAACAAGTAATAATTTTCTATTTAAACAAGTACTACTTTTCATTTAAACAAGTATTACTTTTCATTTTAACAAGTACTACTTCTCATTTAAACAAGTAATGCCTTTCATTTAAATATATAATACCTTTCATTTAAACAAGTATTACTTTTCATTTAAACAAGTACTACTTTTCTATTTAAACAATTACTACTTTTCTATTTAAACAAGTAATACTTTTAATTTAACAAGTAATACTTTTCATTTAAACAAGTACTACTTTTCTATTTAAAAAGTATTACTTTCTATTTAAACAAGTAATACTTTTCTATTTCAACAAGTACTACTTTTCTATTTAAACAAGTAATACTTTTAATTTAACAAGTAATACTTTTCATTTAAACAAGTACTACTTTTCTATTTAAACAAGTATTATTTTTCATTTAAACAAGTACTACTTTTCTATTTAAACAAGTACTACTTTTCTATTTAAACAAGTAATACTTTTAATTTAACATCTAATACTTTTCATTTAAACAAGTACTACTTTTCTATTTAAAAAAGTATTACTTTCTATTTAAACAAGTACTACTTTTTATTTAAACAAGTAATACTTTTCTATTTAAACAAGTACTACTTTTCTATTTAAACAAGTAATATTTTTCTATTTATACAAGTAATACGTTTCTATTTAAACAAGTAATACTTCTCATTTAAACAAGTACTACTTTTCATTTAACAAGTAATATTTTTCATTTAAACAAGTAATACCTTTCATTTAAACAAGTATACTTTCTATTATTTAAATAAGTAATACTTTTCTATTTAAACAAGTACTACTTTTCTATTTAAACAAGTAATACTTTGCATTTAAACAAGTATTACTTTTCATTTAAACAGGTACTACTTTTCATTTTAACAAGTACTACTTTTCATTTAAACAAGTAATACCTTTAATTTATACTAATAATACTTTTCATTTAAAAAAGTACTACTTTTCATTTAAACAAGTACTACTTTTCTATTTAAACAAGTAATAATTTTCTATTTAAACAAGTAATACTTTTCATTTAAACAAGTACTACTTTTCATTTAAACAAGTACTACTTTTCTATTTAAACAACTACTACCTTTCTATTTAAACAAGTAATACTTTTCATTTAACAAGTAATACTTTTCATTTAAACAAGTAATACCTTTCATTTAAACAAGTAATACTTTCTATTATTTAAACAAGTAATACTTTTCATTTAACTAAGCACTACCTTTTTATTTAAACAAGTACTACTTTTCTATTTAAACAAGTACTACTTTTCTATTTAAACTTAAGTAATATTTTTCATTTAACAAGTAATACTTTCATTTAAACAAGTACTATTTTTCTATTTAAACAAGTACTACTTTTTAGTCAAATATATATATTTAAATATACTATGAATTAAATTTTATACCGTAAACTCCTCGAAATAGATTTGACTACGATTAGGGTGGAACTCTTCTCCAAGTGACTATAAATTAAATATACGGTAAGGTGCATTAACAACAATTAAAAAAATCTTGTATAATCCTGAAACATAAAAAAAAAAAATACATAATTAATATTTTAAAAAATTAAATTAAAAAAAAAAAAAAAAACCATCGCTAAAAAAAACCGTCACTAAAGGGATTAGTTCAAAACGTCGCTAAAAAACCGTAGCTAAATCCATCGCTATTTGCGGCGGTTCTCTAGACAAATCTCTAAAATTGTTGACTTTGACCATTTGACAGAACCGTTGTAAAAAGTCGCCGCTATTTCATGACGGTTTTTTTGTAACCGTAGCTAATTTCCATCGATAAAACACGTTTTTTTTGTAGTGAACTAGTTTTCCCCAAAAAATCACATAAAACAAAAAATAAAAAATACGCACACAAATTTATATTAGTATGGTAACAAATATGTATTACTATATGGACAAATAAGTGTTACTATTGATATAGTAACACAATATGTTCATATAATAATATATATATTATCGGATAAATGGTGACTCAAACTCATGAACTTACTAACATAGATAGCGGTGCTCTAATTATTGAAGCTATATTAATTACATTGAGGTATATTAATTACATTAATCTTGATCTTTTCAATAATGTATAAAATTGTTTGTCATATATTTGTTCTTCAAGTCACGCGATCTTCCCACATATATATTATTTAATCTAAAATTTTGAAAGTCTCTCATGGGATGTTTTCAACCACTACAAAATAGTGAGATGCACTCTTAGAAGTCAAAAGTTGTGAAAAAAAGTTTTAAAAATAAGTATTTCTCACTCCTTGTATTGAGTTTGCAAACACCACTTTAATCATATTCCTTTACGTTTTATCTAATAACATAAATTGTCCCCGCAAAACTTGTTTATACTAAGAAATTTATATCATCACACTTATAAACTGATATAATCACTCTTATAAATTAATATTTATAACATTTGGTACTATGATATCAACTTATAAATGTAATAATATCAATTAATAAGTTATTATGATATTAGTTTATAAATGTAATAGTATATATTTCATACTATGAAAAAGTTTCATCTATTTGTAGAGTATGTACCGTACATGCATGATTAGTAATATTAGTTATATTATAGATTTTTTTATTAATACTTTTATATTATGAAAGTTATAATTAGTAGTATTAGTTATGTTTTTTAAATAATTATTAATATTAGGTATATTATAGATTTTTTAGTAATATTTTTATTTGTTTTTTATAATATTTGTACTAATTTTTTCAGTTGCTCCTGCTACAATTTAAAAGGTATTTTCTAAAATAATATCATAAAGAAATGTCTAGAAAATTGGATGGAAATAGGTGGCACTACAAAAAAGACGGGGTTTAACGATGGTTTTAGCGACAGCGATAACCGTCGCTACAGACTATAACGACGGTTTCAGCAACGGTTTGTAAACCATCGGGAAATCGAGCGTCGCTAACATTTAGCGACAGTTTACACCTAACCGTCGCTATCTAGTGACTACATGATCGACGGTCATCTAGAGCTGGATCCAGGTCAAAATAATCGTCGCTATATTGTTGCTATACCGTCGTTAATATTCCGACGGTGGTGACATCATAACCCGTAGCTAGTACCGACAGCAATATCTGTCGCTAGTAGCGGCGGTTAAAATCAGTTGCTATTAGCGACGGATATAGCTGTCGCTATAACCGTCGCTAAATTGTGAATTTCCGAAAAAAAAAAAAAACTCACGGTGGTTCGAACTCGGGCTCAGGGGACGCCTGGGTGGGCACCGAACCACCCAAACCACGGACCATGTCGAACCCAACCACCAAGCATCTTCTCATATAAAAGCCACCAAACCTCCCAATTAAATGAGGTAAATTTTCGATCCCCTTTAGAGGTAAATTTTCGCTCCCAAGGGGGATCGAACACGGGACCTAGGGCGTCGAAATGGGTCAATCCGCTCGGACACTTTCTTTGCGTTTCTTAATGAAATTAATTGTATATGTCCTAAAAAATTATTTTTTATAAAAAAAAAATTTGAATTCTTTATTTCAATTATCTTTTTTATGGATTCAATCACATTTTAATATAACAATTTTTTTATATAAATTTAAATTATATTATTATTATATTAAAATTATATTTTTCTATTTAAACAAGTTATATTTTTCATTTAAACAAGTTATACTTTTCTTTTAAACAAGTAATATTTTTCTATCTAAACAAGTAATACTTTTCTATCTAAACAAGTAATACTTTTCTTCTAAACAAGTAATACTTTTCATCTAAACAAGTTATACTTTTCTTTTAAACAAGTAATATTTTTCTATTTAAACAAGTAATATCTTTTATCTAAACAAGTTATACTTTTCATTTAAACAAGTTATACTTTTCTTTTAAACAAGTTATACTTTTCTATCTAAACAAGTAATACTTTTCTTTTAAACAAGTTATACTTTTCTTTTAAGGGTTTTTTTATGGTCAGGAATAGCTTCGCATTTCCTGATGTTTGTGAACCAATAAAAAATTGACACATTATCTAGCTTCGCTTAAGGCGATACAATTTCGCCATGGACAAATTAATTAATTTTGTAAAAAAAATATATATATATAAAATTACCAAAATAACCTTTATATATTCTATATACTTAATCTTGAATCGTTTATACATGGAAACAATTGTTTTGTGTGGTAAATATATGGAGTAAT
This sequence comes from Stenogyne calaminthoides, assembly GCA_037126765.1. Taxonomy (NCBI): domain Eukaryota; kingdom Viridiplantae; phylum Streptophyta; class Magnoliopsida; order Lamiales; family Lamiaceae; genus Stenogyne; species Stenogyne calaminthoides. The sequence continues at coordinate 7,444,426 of JBBCBC010000002.1, read as the reverse complement.
GTGCCTATTTTAAAAATAAATTTTAATTTTAATAAATCATTTTTTATTTTTTCTTTCACAACCTCCATCTTCTTCCTCACTCCGCCGTGACTTCAATCCTTGTTGTTGTGCTTCCCCACTACACCATTTCCCTGAGTGATATCTTCCCCGCACAAAATAATTTGCAGAAAATTTCCCAATCAAAATTTTCAGAAAAATTCAAGAACAAAAAAACTAGGGAACAAACAACCATTTGCACCTATTTCGGACCCAATTTACATAAGTAAATTAACATATGCAGGATCGATCTCATTTCATCAATGCAAAAGTCCAATTTTCAGATCATAATTTATCAATTTCGGAACTTAATTTAAAAAACTACTTAGGAAAAATCTAAATATTAGGAAGAAGAAGGAAGACAGAGCGCGATAAGATCCAATAATTGAGAAGGAGAAGAGAAACGAAAAGGAGGGGTGGTTAAGACGATTAGGGTGGGGGAATGGGATGGGAGGCGGCATTGTAGTCTGGGGACGATGAACTGGGTTGGGTTGGGTGGGGGGTGGGGGGGTTAATTTGGTTTTTTTTTCTTCATTTTTTAAAGAAATAGATAATAGTAATATTTTTTATGATATTGTTTTTAATTATGTAAGTTTAGGTTTTATTTATTGTATAAATTATTTTAAATGAAAGGATATTTATGTCATTTTATAATTATTAATTTAATTTATTAATTGGGCGATGCAATACGATTGCAATATACACATTGCAATCGCCTTAGTGCAAAGTGCAATCATCTAAAAATAATATTATACGTTGGATCAACGATCCAATGGTAATCAAAAGATTTCCTGACGTTAGGAAGAGCGAAACTATTCCTGACCATAGAATAACCATTCTTTCAAACTAGTAATATTTTTCTATTTAAAAAAGTAATATTTTTCTATCTAAACAAGTAATATTTTTTTATCTAAATAAGTAATATTTTTCTATCTAAACAAGTAATACTTTTCTATCTAAACAAGTAATATTTTTCATCTAAACAAGTAATACTTTTCATCTAAACAAGTTATACTTTTCTTTTAAACAAGTTATACTTTTCTATTCAAACAAATAATACTTTTCTATCTAAACAAGTAATACTTTTCATCTAAACAACTAATACTTTTCATTTAAACAAGTTATACTTTTCTTTTAAATAAGTAATACTTTTTTGGGTTTTTCTAAGGTCAGGAACGGCTTCGCCCTTCCTGACGTTAAACGTCCAATAAAAGGTTACCACATCATTTAAACAAGTTATACTTTTCTATTTAAACAAGTACTATTTTTCTATTTAAACAAGTAATATTTTTCTATTTAAACAAATACTACTTTTCATTTAAACAAGTACTATTTTTCTATTTAAACTTAAGTAATATTTTTTTTCATTTAACAAGTAATGCTTTCATTTAAATAAGTACTATTTTTTTATTTAAACAAGTACTAATTTTAGTCAATATATATATTTAAATATACTATGAATTAAATTTTATACTGTGAACTCCTCGAAATAGAGATCGACTACTATTCGGTGGAACTCTTCTCCAAGTGACTATAAATTAAATATACGGTAAGGTGCATTAACAACAATTAAAAAAAATTGTATAATCCTGAAACATAAAAAAAAAAAAATACATAATTAATATTTTTTAAAAAAAAAAAAAAAAAAACCGTCGCTTAATCCGTCGCAAAAACCGTTGCTAATATCGTCGCTAAAGAGATTAGTCCAAAACGTCGCTAAAATCGTAGTTAAAATCGTCGCTATTTGCAACGGTTCACTAGACCGTCGCTAAAATTGTTGACTTTGATCATTTGACCGTAACCGTCGTAAAAACTGTCGCTATTTGCGATGGTTTTTGTAACCGTCGCTAATTTCCGTCGGTAAAACGCGCATTTTTTATAGTGATTTTGCCTTACCGCAAATTATTTGAAAAAACATATTTAATCCGATTCAACCTAAAAAATTTTACGAATTTTCAGTCCAGTAGACAGAATGAGACAGGTATGATTATTGTTGAAGGAAATTAAATAAATAGATTATTCCCGACCCTCTCTAAAAGCTCGAGCTTTTAGATGAGACGGAATTCTCTCATGGTAGGAAATTAAATAAATAGATTATTCCGACCCTCTCTACAAGCTCGAGCTTTTAGATGAGACGGAATTCTCTCAATTATGACCATATCGTACGAATATAAGATCCAAATATCAAATTTTAGCTTTTACATTTGTTTTGTAAGTTGTAAACCGTAAATCGTCCATATTCATTCATACTGGTACAATTCTAATCTAAAGTCCAAACTCCAAAGCTGAATCATGATCTTCTATTTATTTACTTCTCGTTAATATTTAATAACAGTATAGTTGTGTACTATGTCATAGTATAATTTAATATTTTTGCTAACTATTACTTTGATTAAGTTAGTGTAATTGTAAATTATAATCTACAAACTACAAGTTATAAGGAAATAAATTATAATTATATATTTTAAATAATCTAATAATTTATAAATTATAAATATAAAGTAATAAAGACATAACATAAGTTATTATTTACAAATTACAAATTTAAATAAGAATTGAAATAAATAAATAAATAAATGATGGTTTTAAATTAAATTGTAACCGAGATTATGAATAGGCCGTTTAAAAATTATGAACTATTTATACTTTGTAGATAACGCCTAGACAGGTAAAATTATTATAGATAGGTCTTGTGTGAGACAAAACATAATTTGTAAATGACACTTTAACAATTTGAAAGATATTCGTACTAATAATTTGTGAACTATTTAATTATGAGAAGGTCTCACACAAGTTTTTGTCAATTCAACAATTATTTATTATATCACAGTACAAAGAAAAGAGTTTAAACTGTAAAAATTAAATGTTGAAGATTTAATTCTTAGCAAGCATGTCATAGAACACCTCTGGCTTCTTATATCCTAATGTGCATAGTGCCTGAAAACAACATAATCAAAATTCCTGCGTCAGAAAATTCCCGACTTAATTATCTTTTGACATTTTTATAATGGTTAACTCTTATATGCATTCAGGTGCATCGTGCACCCATAGTGCATTTTAAAAATATATTATTTGTTGCACTGAAAAATACAACCGTGTAACTATTAATATGAAAAAATAGTTACACGGTTCAGTGTAAACAAGTTGCATCTTTCAGTATAACAAATTGCATATTTCTAAAATGCATTATGAGTGCACGGTGCATCTGAATGCACATGAGACCCACTCTGATCTCATGCATGTGTATCCAGGTGCACCATGCACTCTATAATGTATTTTAAAAATATACAACTTGTTGCACTGAAACATGCAACTATTAATATAAAAAATAAGTTGTGCGTCTCAGTGTAAACAAGTTGCATGTTTCAACGCAACATGTTGTATATTTCTAAAACTCACTATGAAGTGCGCAGTGCACCTGGTGCATAGAAGACTTTGCAAACGTGTTTTAAAACAAACTGTGTTCTAAAGTGATATCAGCAAACTTACTTGCATAGCTGATGCAATGTAAATTAACAGAGATTCAGACCAAGGCTTCCCAATAAACTGAAGACCGATAGGCAAGCCAGATTTATCATATCCCACTTGAAATTAAAAAAAAAAAAAAAAGGATGATCAAACTAACCAAAAATGTGACAAGTGAAATTGAATAAATGGAGTTAAAGAAGAAAATTTTGATGGCATACCGGAATAGTAACTGCAGGCAATCCCAGAAAGTTTCCGGCTATCTGGTATCGTACTAATGCAGCTGAAAGTATCGGGACAATCGCTTAGATTCACACGTACGCTCAAAAATAGACGAAACACAAATGAAAGTCGAGGAAAGAAACGAGCAGCACGCGTGTGCACCATGCAATTGGTGTAGATGTACAACTAATACTGTTCAGTACAAACTACTAATACTATATAGTGAAAACAAGTGATGCTGACCCACTAATACCTTTAAGTAATGCCATTAGTAACGCACTTAAGCTGCACAATGCAATTGGTGCATAGAAATATTCGCCTCTAAAGTAAAAGCCGATAAAAATGTTGTACCTCCATTTATGTAGTCGAGTTCACCAGTCTTCAGAGTGTCGTCCTGTATCGGGTATGCGGTGACACTGTTAAGAAAAATAGTGAAGGAGAGTTGTAAATCGTCATGAAATGTGCAATTAATTAGGCTATATAGGGATAGAATCCAAAATTATCCCATAACTTTTCACATTTTTCAAAATAGTCCCAAAAAAATTTAATGTATGAAATTGATCACAATTCTTCGCGAAGCTAGTGTATCACTTTCGTCTCAAATTCGTCGGAATTGATGAAACGACGTCATTTTTTTATCATGCATTTCAGCCGGAAATCTCCAAATTGAATGCTCACATGTAAGACGCATGACCAAAAATGGCTCCGTTTTGCCAATTCCGGCGAATTTAGGACGAAAATGGTACAATTGACGTAAAATTGAGACCGATTTCGTAAATCAAACTTTTTTTAGACCATTTTTAAAGAAGTGAAAAGTTATGGGACTATTTTGAATTCTATTCCGGCTATATATGAAAGAAAGTGTACCCAACAGTTGGAGCAACAATGACATCTGCTATAGAAAATATCTTTTGGTGGAATTGCAGCTGACGATTTCTGTCCAAAGTAAAAGTATCAATCCATTCATCACAAGACTACAAAGAATTTAGTCCCAAGAAAGAAATTATTTTCGATTTAGTCCAATATACAAAATTATGTTCAATTTTGACCTCATAACTTGTTTACTAGTCTAATTTTAGCCCCAAATTAAATGCTTACCTGACATTCATGTGAAACGACGTCATTTCCAAATATCCGGCAATTTTGGGTAAAAATAGCACAAAGTTTTTAATATTGCGACTAAATTGAAAATGTTTACCTTTTTTTGAATTAAAACTGGACAGTAAATAAGTTGTGAGATCAAGTGAAGATATATATGTTACCTGATTCTCTGAGCATTGAGATACTCGTGGCTGTGAAAAGCTTGGTATACGGAGAGGCCTACTCGCACGTCCCATCCCACCTCTTCTTTCTTTCTGTTCCATTATTCGACTTAATTCATCAGTCGACGAAATTAAAACTAGCTACACAAATTGGGACGACGTTCTATTCTGTACTCACATTTTATTCAGGTAAGCCGCGATTGAGCTACTACATTCGGATCCGATTGTTAAATAATGGGACAACCGCATCACCTCTATTTCCGGGATGGTCACCGCTACAGTCTTTAACATTAATGAATCAACTATAAGCTTTCTATGTTTGATTATTTATATGATCATATTCAACGTGTTTCGATGTTTCTTTTCTTACCTTCCAACCGTATTTGTCAGAAAGTTTAGCAACGGCATTGGAGCAACACACTTTGATATCGTCGCTGCAGTCATCGAACCACTGATCCACCAAAGAAGTGACGCACAAAAATAAGCATAAACACAAAGTTTTTAACATTTTTGATTTGTTAACAGAATGTTTCATCTCATACAGTTGGTTATCGAACTAATTAAAATGTCGAAAGCTATAATGTTTAAGAACTATTTTCAATTCACGATCGGAATCTATTTCCCCCAAACAAAAATATTAAGTAAAACTACATGATGAACAAACAAACCTTTCCATATCTAGCTAATTTGATGTCAGCAGACATATAGTTTGCGGATTTAAGCAACGGCAGGCCTATTTTCGGCTGGTTTTGTTCTCGAAAACAATAGAAAGTGTTAGCATGTTCTGTATATAAAGAGGAAAAGAGATAAAAGTTTCTATATATAGAAGATGTACGGTGGCTAACCACTATACTGCCTGAGTGATCTGATGAAAGGCCACCACCTATAGCTGCATAACTGCCAAAATTTAAACGGTTAGTTAACTTTCAAGAATGTGGTATTAGAAAAACAGAACAGAGAAACGAAAACTCACGCGATGAGTGCGTCCTCAACCGTTGCTGCGAGAATTCCAACCATCCCAACTGTATAGTTTATGGGAAGAACTCTACACATTAAAATAATAATGTACGGTCAAAAATAAACTCGAGGAAACGAAAAAAGAAGAAGAAAATGGAGCGACTGCACACCCTTCGTGTGGAACGCGCGCAAAAGTCGCTTTGAAGCCGACAACACCACAAAGAGCTGCAGGAAGTCTCACGGATCCTAACCGAGTAACCAAAAAAGATGTCGTTATTTTGACGAAGACAAAAGGTGCATCGTGCAACATAAGTATATTTTTAAATGGTATTAGTTGGTTCACTAAAAAGTATTAGTTGGTTTACTAAAAAGTATTAGTTCATTTACTAAAAAGTATTAGTTTGTTTTTCTAAAGAGTAGTATTAGTTTGTTTTTCTAAAAAGTATTAGTTGTTTTCACTGAAAAGTATTAGTTGTGTACATTTGCACCGTACAAAAGAATGAAGCAAAGCCGTACCTCCTCCATCAACACCAAGTGCAATGGGGCACAATCCAGCAGCCACCACGGCAGCCGATCCGCTGGAAGACCCTCCAGCAATTCTGCTCCTGTCGTACGGATTTCTAACCGCCCTTTTACAAACAAAAGAGTACTAATTAGGAATTGTTGGGAGATGAATTTAATAAAAGATTATATGATTTTGATTAGATCCCAAAACCCCTAAGTATGACATGTTCAGGATAATCTTGATAGATGAATCAGGATTCAGTTTTAGAGTGTTCAGGATATTATCTGCACCGTGTATAGTCGGCAGATATAGAACAGGTTAGTTTTTCTGAAGACTCAGTAAGAAACTGAGATACTGAAGACTCAGTAAGATACAGAGAACCTGAAGACTCAGAGAAACTGAAGGCTCAGAGAAAACTGAAGGCTCAGAGAAAACTGAAGACTCAGAGAAATACTGAAGGCACAGTATTTACTGAAGACTCAGTAACATACTGAATGCTCAGTATATCCTGAATGTTCCGAGGCACTGAAGCTGAGGAATATAGCCGTTGGAATCCGGTGGACGTGGACCAACGAGAGGAAGACAACAACCGGGAAAAAGCTGCAGAACTTACAAAGAATAGTATGGATTTGAATGTGATTCTCTCCAACGGTAACATTCAAATCCACACTATAAATACAAGTTCTTCCTTCATTATCAAGTGTGGAAGTGTGAAAAAGATAGCAACAATGCTACAGAGCCAAAAAATGTTATAGCCAAAGTATTCCCACCCTAGAACACAAGCCTATAGATATACAAATATATTCAAAGAGTGTTCTAGAACCCAATCTAAGCAACCCACGATGTATCATAAGCTTAGAGAGATTTTCCCAACCTTAGCATTGAGGCTAAACCATTGTAAGGGAAAATCTCACCATAGTTGGAGACAACACCAAAAACCCAAACCCAGTGGTGAAGTGAGGTAGTTGTTGTTAGGCAAACCCGAGTGAGGGTGATAAGTCCCGATGGAGTGTGAACTCGTTAAACATCTGTAGGCGATCCCGTGGAGGGTGATAAGTCCCGAGGCGAACCCGAGAGAGGGTTATAAGTCCGATTCGAGTGTGAGCTCGGTAAATATCTATTAGCAATCCCGTGAGGGTGATAAGTCCGTTTAAAGGAATTTCCCTAGAGAGGAGAGTGGATGTAGGGATTGGTTGTCCGAACCACTATATATTCTTTGTGTTGATTATTTGCTTTATGTTTATACTTGTCATATACGATTCGTTTATAAGCAAAGTACACACATGAGCAAAAGTTTCAAAAATTGGAGCACTCTGCCCTCATCCCTGTTTTTATGCACCGAAATGAAAACGTCTTGCTTCCGCACGCGCAAAATAGGTTTTCCCACCGGGACCAACAAGTGGTATCAGAGAAGGTGCTCAAAAGATTACTTTTTCAATGTTTTTACGAAAGCGAGATCTTTCTTTTTTTAAACCTATCTCGATCCGATATCAACAAGCGGTACCAAGGAAAATGTAAAGTTTTACACAACAATGGAATAATAGAACTTTTCATTGATAAAGACCCGAAGGTCAGGTTACATTACAAGTTACAAATGCAAGAAAACCTGAAGGTCAATACATAACTCTAAACCCTAAACCCTTAAGCTATATCCCTAAACCCTCATCCTAACCCAAGTGGAGCAGGAAAAGAGAGATTTTTAAATATGATGCTCTCATTTTCCCCCACTTAACAAGGGTGTGAGAGAGGCTTTAAAGAAGAAAATCCCAAGGCGCCGCAGGTCAAGATCAAGAAAATGGAGCGAGAGCGGCCTTGATAGATTTTTTTTTTTGCCAGAGCCCCTAGGAGGAGCAAAAGGGCGCTCCAGCTGTTAAAGGGTGAGTTTGATATAGGAAGATCACCGTTATCGATTAAGATCGTATATCAAACTCACATTCATTTTCTGACTAAGAGTCTGTTGATGGTAGTCACGTCATAACGATAGACACACAAGGTGCATACGGTTAGGAGAAGTGTCTTCTCGGTTGCAGCAAAGCAGAACCACCGCGCCATGGTGAAAAAGAAGCTTTGCAACGATCGTATGTGAAATCGTTGACGATGACGAAAAGCAAAGAATAAGGGATAAACAGAGTTGATTTGAGAAGATAAAATCATGGAAAAAGGGGTAAAAGTGTTTTTAGGAAGTCTCAAGGAAACAAGGGTTCACCAGGATACATACGAAGAAGATATGTATGGTGAATGAGTTATGTTGTGTAAAACATTGGTCCAATTTATAGAGGCCAAGCAAGGGTGCAGATGCAAATTTGAGTTCTCAAAGCCTATTTAGAAAAATTTGCATCACAAGGACAGCGTGTAGAAATCACGCGACCGATAATTGGATAAAGTTACGGCGGATTGACATATCGAGTGTATCAGACGATATCTAGGCATGTCAAATCGCACCAACTTAGGGAAGAGAGTCTACTACTCTAGACTAAGTTCTGGCAGTAACATTTTCCAAGAATTGTCTTAATCTGAGAAGAATCAGATTAGGTCAACAAAAATCTGATTACATACAAAGCTGATCAAATGAAGAAAATCAGCTGAACTTGAAAACTTCACCAAAATCAGATATATCGATCTATATCAGTTGAAAGGGGAACTTCAACTTGAGGGGGAACTCACGGAATCAAAAGTAAATGATTGAGATCAGACGAGGCTGCAGACAAGACTGATCAAGATCAGATGAGTTAGATGAGTTCCAGAGTGAACTGATGAGCTGTGCAGAATCAGAAATGAAGAAAAGCTAAAGCCAGCAAATCAGAAGAAAAGGTTGCAAATCAGAAGATAAGCGAAAGAGACTGATCAAGATCAGACGTGATCGAGATCAGATATGATAAACCTGATATGCTAACCTAATATGATGACCTGATGCTATTCTGATATATTGATCTAAAGAAGTGATTGATCTAATCAGTCGAACTGATCAGATCAAGAAGGAAATCAGATAGCATGAGTGAAAAGGAATACTGAAGGATCAGTAAAGTGGACTGAGACTCAGTATAGGTCAAGTAACCTGAGGGTCAGTAAGCAAAAGAGACCTGAGGGTCAGGATGTCTGAAATCAGAAGAAACTGAACTCAGTCAGCATGAGTATCAGTATGCCTGATCAGACAAAGTCCGTAGAAGAAGAGGAATGAGGAGACGAGCAGAAGACAGAAGACTGAAGACCAAGACTGAAGACTTGTAATTCTTTATGTTTGTGTCTTTATTTTCTTCAATAAAGTTCATTGTAATTTGTAACTGATAAACATACAATCAATGAAACTTTTATCTTTATGCTCAAAGATAATATCTCATTATCTTTTTTTCGTTATTTAGATATGCCTGATTGAATGTCTCTGATCTGATTATATGCTCATATATAAGGGAAACTATATGATGCTATAAGAAACTGCTTAAGTATTTAGTAATGATCTATTTAGAAAAGATTCATTACTAAAGAAATTTGTTGAATGTTTTTAAATTGATTGGAGATTTACCTTTCTTGTAATAGGAAAAACTGAAACCTGAGTATAGGTTATATGTTTGTAAACAAGATAGGTTTTGGCATCATCAAAAAGGGGGAAATTGTTGGGAGATGAATTTAATAAAAGATTATATGATTTTGATTAGATCCCAAAACCCCTAAGTATGACATGTTCAGGATAATCTTGATAGATGAATCAGGATTCAGTTTTAGAGTGTTCAGGATATTATCTCGCAGTGTATAGTCGGCAGATATAGAACAAAGTTAGTTTTTTCAAGACTCAAGAAGAAATCGAGATATCAAGACTCAAGAAGATGAGAGAACACAAGACTCAGAGAAACTGAAGGCTCAGAGAAAACTGAAGGCTCAGAGAAAACTGAAGACTCAGAGAAATATCAAGGCTCAAGAGAAGAACATCTTGAATGCTCAGTATATCCTGAATGTTCCGAGGCACTGAAGCTGAGGAATATAGCCGTTGGAATCCAGCTGACGTGGACCAACGAGAGGAAGACAACCAGCCAGGAAAAGCTGCAGAACTTACAAAGAATAGTATGGATTTGAATGTGATTCTCTCCAACGGTAACATTCAAATCCACACTATAAATACAAGTTCTTCCTTCATTATCAGGTGTGGAAGTGTGAAAAAAGATAGCAACAATGCTCTGAGCCAAAAAAAAATGTTATATTAAAGCATTCCCACCCTAGAACACAAGCCTATAGATATACAAATATATTCAAAGAGTGTTCTAGAACCCAATCTAAGCAACCCACGATGTATCATAAGCTTAGAGAGATTTTCCCAACCTTAGCATTGAGGCTAAACCATTGTAAGGGAAAATCTCACCATAGTTGGAGACAACACCAAAACCCAAACCCAGTGGTGAAGTGAGGTAGTTGTTAGGCAAACCCGAGTGAGGGTGATAAGTCCCGATGGAGTGTGAACTCGTTAAACATCTGTAGGCGATCCCGTGGAGGGTGATAAGTCCCGAGGCGAACCCGAGAGAGGGTTATAAGTCCAGTTCGAGTGTGAGCTCGGTAAATATCTATTGGCAATCCCGTGGAGGGTGATAAGTCCCGTTTAAAGGAATTTCCCTAGAGAGGGAGAGTGGATGTAGGACTGGTTGTCCGAACCACTATATATTGCTGTGTTGTTTACTGCTTTATGTTTATACTTGTCATACGCATTCGTTTATAAGCAAAGTACACACATGAGCTCAAAAGTTTCAAAAAATTGGAGCACTCTGCCCTCATCCCTGTTTTTATGCACCGAAATGAAAACGTCTTGCTTCCGCACGCGCAAAATAGGTTTTCCCACCGGGACCAACAGGAATCAAGAAGCTATAATCTACAATCATCTACCAACATTTGTACACAAATAACATGATCAAGAAAATCACGACGAGAAAATGTTTCGCCTACCCGTAATGAGGATTTATCCCGCTAATTCCTGCACCGAGCTCGTGCATATTTGTCTTGCCGACGATCATAGCACCACAGGATCGGCTTACTAACACAACATGCATCACTCTTACATTCTCTTACTTTGTGCATCCACTTTGTACCTCCTACATTAACATAACCAATTTTCAGCAAAGAAAAACAGAGTTTAGTGGCTACTTAATTTAGGCCTTATAACCACCTGTAGTTGGATATGGCATACAATCAATCTCGTCTTTAATTGCAATCGGCACTCCATCCAGCACAGATATTGCTTCTCCTGAATAAACGAAACGAAACGAAACGAAGAGCTTTCAATCAATCATGCTTATGCATCTCATTTCATCGAGTTTAAAACTTGTTTACTTCATGTTTTTTCAACCACAACAAATTTCATGATTCGATAAACAGATATTCTGATGTAGCAGTCGAAAATCTTTGAAGAAATCGTATATAAATTCACAACCTTTCGTTATCGTTTCAATTTAATCACAACATTTGCAATTTTCATGCACTACCACGTCATCAGGACTTGTTGGAAATAAACATGATTTATTTAGCAATTAACTCTTAAAACTATATGTACCTCTCGGGTTAGAATTCAAAATTGTCCCATAACTTTTCATCTTTTTCAAAATAGTCCAAAAAAATTTGGTGTACGAATTTGGTCCCAATTTTTCATGAATTGTACCACTTTCGTCCCAAATTCACTGGAATTGATGAAACGACACCATTTTTTATCATGCATTTCAATCGGAAATCTCCTAATTGAATGCTCACATGTAAGGCGCATGATCAAAAATGACGTCGATTCATCAATTCCTGCGAATTTGAGACGGAAATGATACAATTCGTGTAAAATTGGGATTGATTTCATACATCAAACTTTTTTGTGACCATTTTGAAAAATGTGAAACGTTATTGTCTCAATTTAATCACAACATTTACAATTTTCAAACACTTCCACGTCAGCAGGACTCGTTGGAAATAAACACGATTTATTTAGCAATTGAGTCTTAAAACTATATGCACCTCTGTCATGACGAAGAGTTGATTCAGCGGCTTGCCGCAGAATATCTTGCACATTGTAGTTAATAAAGAAGGACATTTGTTGCTCTTCGCTTGATGACTCCCGGACAAAGGATATATATTAGCTTCTGCCGACCTATTTGCACAACCACAAAACTCTCATTTATGATTAATGTTCTTACAATGATTCAGTACTCTTTGCTCTGGCTTGAAGTGGGGCTCACACTAGTGGACGGTGGGTTCTGGTCCCCTGTATTAGTCGGTCTTTGGGCCAGACACCGAGTTATAAAAAAAAAAATTCAGTACTCGAGAATACTTACCATTGTAGGGTGATTTTTACCTGGACTTATAAGCCCTGCTATAATCCATTACTGTCCACCGCTGGAAACTAAGATATGGTGATTGAAGACAATCCACAACATGTTTAACTTTCTCTTGTGGTGGCATATCAGCTTCTACATATTCTACTTCTTTTTCCTCATTTCTGTAATAACACAAAATATTAAACCGATTACAAGCTTGAAAAACAACAATCTCAATTGTATCAATAATCAAAATTGAATGATCAGTAGATATAAAATCATAGATCGTCCAGTAACTTTGGATGTGTCCCATTTTAGTCCTATATATTTTTACATTTTCAATTTTGGTTCTTTTTTGTGTTCAATTTTAGTCAGATATTTTTTAATTTTGATCCTTTTGGACAAAAAATTGATATCAAAATGACCAAAACCGGAAAAAAACTAAAAAGTTACGGGACTAAAATTGGACCTGAGACTAATTTGAGGACCATTCGTGATTTCATATCATGTTCGCACTAAGCAATGGATAAGACACCCTGGGTGAACAAGTTGTGCAGGGTCGCAAATGATCATATTTATTTTCTGTTTTAGAACTCTAAAAATGTGCTCTAAAATCACTTATTTTTTAAGTTGTTAGGCACAATTTTTCAAGAAAATAAGTGCTTTTAGAGTACTTCTTGAGTTTGCAAACATGTACTTAGAAATAAGCTTAAGTTTTGGCATCATCACCATCACCAGATTTTCAATTAAACCCATGCCTTTCGGCCATGAGTCCATGGCGTACAGCTTCTGAACCCAAATTTTGTTTGTTTAAGTATGTTTTTCTGGCCAATTTAAATTTTTCCAAGTTTATTCTATTTTCCTTTTCAGTTAAACTTCCGAGTAAATTTTTTTCCAATTGTTGATAATTTTCTATTAATTTTAGTGACTTTATTTTTTTAAAAAAAAATTTGACAGGAAAATCTTTATAAAAAAAGTAATAAACTTATTGGCCTAAAAAAGTACAATCCCAAGAAAAATGATTAAAGGTGAATTCGGACAAATATATTGGACCATTTATGAAATTAATTCAAATTATTGGGAGTTATTTGTTCCTGCTAAATGCCTTGTTATACTTTTAGCTTTGGCAATAAATTTTTTCTTCAAATTAAGTGAAATTTGTGGGGAAAATTACTAATATGTATCATTTTTTTATGTAAATTACTAATATATACAAACGAAATTGCACATATAATCAAAGTTGCACATGAAAGTGCAAATGTACTTATGCATATACAATTATTTTGTACTTATTAATAAGTTGTAATATTAAAATATACTTATTAGTAAGTCTATCAAATTTGTGATCTTGCAAACATAATTTGTCTTCAAAATTTCTTGTCTCGTGTCACATGAAATAGTTAAAAGTATTTAATTGGGGTGGATTACAGATTGAGTTATTTGGTCGCACATACCTACTCCTATTTAATTAGTTAATTTTATAACGATATGTTACAAGAAAAATAAATAATTCAAAATAATAAATTAGTGAAGATGTGCACCTAACCTTGATATGGGTGCAAGGGAACATAGAGTGGTGGTTCTTGTATCTCCGCAAACGAGACCAGCTGCAATGCATATGACCAAATTACACGTCTATCATAGTTTGAAGTTCGTTTATGGGAATCAAATATGCGTTTAATTGGAGCATACTCAATACGAGAAGAATTATTTTTTGTGAAAACATTTTATGTGAGACGATAAAATTAAATTAATCAGATCGATTCAACTCATTAATCACTCCACTTTTTTTTTTTTTTTTTCTTTTGACAGGGTTAATCATCTCACTCTTAAAATTATTTGATATTAGAATTCATCACAAACAATATTATTTAACGAAATTTCCAAACGAAAATAGTTCCTTAAGTTATGTATACAGTATAGTGATGGTATAATAATGATCTTTTAAGTTTTAGCACCAATATTGTTCATAATAGGTGGTTAAATTAGCCTCGTAATCATTATAAATTCAATTAAAGCAAAAGGGCATTCAAGTCTAATAAAAATTGCCTCTTGTTAAACTTTTTTCTATTTTAGCATTTTCCTACCTTTTTTTTTTTTTACAATTCGATACACGTTACTAATTCTGGCAACTTATAATTGCTAGAGCTTAATCATTTACAATTTTGCAAAAAGAATATTAAATTCTTACCTAACAACGAGTTTAGGTTGGAAACGTTATTCTAAACTTTGTTCACACTTCAAATACCTTATTGGAAATATCGACAAATTTGAAAGAAAAAACAAGGTTGGCCTTGTGACTAAGTAAATTTTTTAGCATCCCATATTATGGTAAAGTATACTAGATATTTAAAAGTGTACTTATTCTGGAATAGTATCTCAAAAAAAATTGCCTATTAGCTATCTTCCATACCCTTTTTTAATGTATGTTGTCCAAATTTCCAAATAATTTAGCCCAAATAATTAATTTCTGGGTGGCACGCAGTGATTTTTCATTTACTGTTTTGGGAAAACTAATTAGATTGTATTCTTACAAATTAATTTGATAAATTCTGGTGTAAAACGATATAATGTTAGACGAACTGTAAATTAAACGTGTCTCACTCAATTATGTATTTTGATTTGTTTTTTGTTTTAATTTATTAAAAAGTATCGACATAGTTTACATGCAGCCTATCCTTACATCTATCTATCCATATCATTAACTAAACACCCTTGGATTTTCTCCCAACCATAATTTTTTTTTTTTTTGAAAGACTCCCAACCATAATTAATTCATTAGTATATATATATATATATATCAACATTTGGTAAGAAAATGGATAAAAGAATTCGAAGAAAAACAAGAAATTTACCTTATGGATTAGATTATCCTTCTTCAGAAAGTAGACTAATATGCCTCCAAAAACAGGTAACTCCAAAAACCAAGCAAATACTTTCACCAAAAGTCCAGCCACCCGAGGAGCTATATATTATGTACATATATATAATATGTATATATTATATTCACAAAAAAAAAAATTAATCAATTGATTGACTTGAAAATGTGACCACCTCATAGGACAAAAACATTTATGTAATTGAATCCATATGTGACGATATATATCAATGCATGCTTTAAATGCAAATCTTCTTTGCCAGCTTTCAGTTACAATTTGTAATATATAGAAGCATTCACAAATATCATTTCTCTAATATTTTTTTTTATCAGGCAAAAGAAAATCATTTCTCTAATATTCATATCATATTGATCGAATTTCTGATTTAAAAAATCGAAACATTTAAAAATGCACTTAATTTGTGCTAAAAATGACTGCATAATTAAAAATCGGGCATGTAGTACTATTCAGAATACGTACATGTATGTGTGTGTGAAGTCACCATAACATAAATAAGTTTGTCTCAATTTAAAATGTCCCACTTTCCATAATTAAACAATACTCCATTAATGAATACTTCTTCAATTCCTTGAACCTTAATTCTACCTCCATACACACACTCAAACATACGGAAATTGCAACATGTACTATTTTTTTAACCAAAATGCAACTTGTACAAATAAAACTAACAGATTAATTCCAACCCCAATTCCTTTTTTAAAATTTTTCTACCAACTTTCTTCAATTTGACGTTTGTTAAAATACTTGTCGACATTGTGGTATATAATATATCATTTATAAGCTATATCTAATTGAAAAGTTTCACAAAAAATGAGTACGGGTTGGAATCGATAAATATTTACCAGCACAGATTTCATTTTATTTTAAAAATAGTACATATTGCAATTTGTAAAAAAAATAATAATATAGGTTGCAATTTATAATTAACTCCACGGGTCAATAAATACAAATAACTTTGAAACTTTTATGTACATCAAAACGATATTTTTGCTAATAATTAGTTGATGAACAGATAAGTAATAATTATAATTAATTAACCTTTGACATTTGCTCGGAGGTAGAACTCATCACTATTCGGGCCGAGATCAACCTCATCAACGGGCCTGTAAACCACGCCTTTATCCTTGAATACACCCATCGATCATCAATTCTCTCAAATTAACTCAACACAAATATATATATATAGGGGTGTGTGTATGTATATGTGTATGTAATGTATATGTATATGGTCGATGTATTTATGCAAAGAAAATTTAAAAGAAGGGGGGTTGTGATCGTAGAGGTGAAGCATCAACAAGAAAGGCGCCTATAAATACACAATGGACAAGTATCGAGATAGTGATAGTATATATATATATATATATATATATATATATATATATATATATATATATATATATATATATATATATATATATATATTAAGGGGGGGGGGCGGAGATGGCAATGCCAAGGGAAAGTGTGTCAAGTGGTTTGCAATATATTAATGTGAGCGTTGAGTGAACAACAGTTACAAAAATTAGGAGCTGAGAAAAAACAAAGAAAATAAGGTAGAAATTAATTAAGGAAAGAAATTATGCAAATTTTTCGTGTGTGCACCATTTGCACCAAATCAATTTGATACAATTTAATTTTAGGGTTTTTTTTTTTCTTTTTTTTTCAATTTTAGTTTTTTTTTTTTTTTTTTTAATTTCAGTTGTTTTTTAACTTTAATTTCAGTTTTAGGTTTTTTTTTCTTGACCGGACCCAAACCCGGCCGAGTATGGTTTGACCCAAGTAGTTCATTGGTTCACCCGGACCGAATGGTTCATATATGATTTAGGGTTAATTGTTTAGGAGTTAGGGTTTAGAGTGCATAGTTCATCCAAAATAAAAATTGAATTAAATTGCACCAATTTGAATTGATGCATGGGATGCACGGGAGAGTGATTCAAGAAATTATGGGACTCATCAAGGATCAAAATAAACGAATGTATTGACCAAACAAATCGATTCTATCATACTGCAGTGAGAAAATTAATAAAAATTAATTATGAAATTTTTCAATATATTGACTACGGAATTTTTAACAAAATTAATTATGTTCTTAAATAACGAAAAATGTTTACGATTTTATTTACAAAATTTTCTAATTATATAAGCATCTTCTTTCCTATATATACACACAAACATATATATTACCTACATAAATGTATGTAATTCATAAGGGAGGGTCTCATGTGCATTAGGTGAACCGCTCTTTATATTGTATTTTAGAACCATGCTACTTGTTGTATTGAAATGTGCAATTTGTTTACACCGACTCATACAACTAATTATTTTTTCATATTAATAGTTGCACCTTTCAGTGTAAACAAGTTGTATATTTCAGTGCAACAAGTTGCATGGTTTTAATGTACACTATAAAATGTACGGTGCATCTGATGCGTACAAAACTTAGTCAATATTCATAATTTGTTTGTAGGCAATATTCGTAGGTAATTTCGAGAATTTTTTTTATAATCAATAATTTAAATAACAATTGAATAAAAAATGCCTATTTATAATAGAAACCTAGAATATAACATAATTAAAAGCTAACAATTAGCGACCAAGAAAAACATTAAATAGAAAAATACTTAATAAGGAAAACTAGGATATATATTCTAATTAATTTGTGATTACACCTACATCACAATGTGTTTGTAAATAATTTTAGAAATGAAGAAGCTTACATGATTAGAAAAAATTTAGAGGTAAATCGTAAACAATAATTATTATTTAAAGACGGAATTATTTTTGTTGAAAATTTTGTAGCCGTATTGAAAAATTCCGTAATTAATTCTTTATTTTAATGTTTCCTTAGAAAAAGTCCCCGTATTTGACTAACATATATTGAGGATGATTCTATACAATATTGTATGTGCAATATTAGTACATTTAAAAAAGTGTTAGAAAATTCTTGAGTCCTTAACGGGCAATGATGCAAAAATCAACCTAACTAAGAGGCATCTAGTATTTGGGCGATCGTCCCACGAACCCTTTTGTAAAAAATTGGTAGTTCTAGGCGTTTTTTGGCATTAGGCACCGCTTAAGCGACTGAGTCGGGGGCTGGATAACCAAGTCAGGAGCTAGGTGGGCTGCTCAATTTTTATTTATATTTTTTGCCAATAGAAGACGTTGTTTCAATTATTAATTGAAAAAAAACACGACTAATATAAACAAAACCCGCCCAAATTCAAATTGAGAGAAGGGTATGCTCGCCATCGTTGCCGTCATTTGGTCGCTATCCACCCACCTAGGCGGCCAACACTAAGATATTATTTGATAATTAAATATTTTATTCTTGGAATAAAAATATGATAAGACAAAGATTAATAATTTTCACTACACTAAAATTTCAAAGTACGGATTTATTTAATTTTATTTTGTTAAATTAATTTTCTTGTACTCCATAATGAATAATGGATCTAAGAAAAGGTGTTTGAATTGTTATCTTGATTTGAGCGGTTATATAATAAATTTGTTAATTAATTTTGAAGTGTATTTTTGTTTTTAGATATCGAAAAGTAGTAGATAAAACTCATTTAGATGCAAAAAACACAAAGAAAATTGGACCGAATAATCCCCAACTAGTCCCCGCCTAGGAAGCCTAGGTGCTAGATAGTCAAAATCCGCCCGACTACATATTTTCGACTTCTGCACCCTTATTTACGGGTGTCAACCACTACAAAAAAGACGGGGTTTAACGACGGTTTTAGCGATGGAAAAAACCGTCGCTAACGACATTAGCGACGATTTTGGCGACGAAAAAAAATCCGACGTTGAATCGAGGGTCGCTAACCGTAGTGACGGTTTTTTGTGACCGTTGCTGATTAGCGATGATTTTTTTTTTTTAATAATTTTAAAAAAAATTATTTTTATTAAATCTGTCGCTAAAGCGTGAATTTACGAAAAAAAATGGCTCACGGTGGTTCGAACTCGAGCCCAGGGGGCGTCCGGGTGGGCACCGAACCACGGACCATGTCGAACCCAATCACCAAACATATCATATATAAGACACCAAGCTTCCCAATTAAATGAGGCAAATTTTCGCTCCCAAGGGGGACCGAACACGGGACCTATGCCCGCCTGAGCGGGGATCAAACCGCTCGGGCACTTACTTTCTTGCGTTTACTTAATAAAATTAATTCTATATGTCCTAAAAATTATTTTTTTTTTCAATTTTTTTTTAAAATCATTTATTTCAATTATCTAATTTAATGATTTAACCACATTTTAATATAATAATTTTTATTTTTATTTATTTATAAATTTAAATTAAAATGTATTATATTAAAATATATTTATTTATTTATTTTTAATTTGTTTTTTTACACTTTTTTTTAATTTTTTTATTTCATTTATTTAATTTAACTATCTAATAATCTTTAAAATACTAATTATATATATTTTTTATATTATAAATTATAAATAAATGATTATATTCTTTTAAAATTGTATATGTTCTAAAAATTCATTTTTTTTTAACAAATACTACTATCTATTTAAAAAAGTACTACTTTCTATTTAAACAAGTAATACTTTCTATTTAAACAAGTATTACTTTTCATTTAAACAAGCAATACTTTCTATTTAAACAAGTAATACTTTTAATTTAAACAAATAATGTTTTTCATTTAACCAAGTACTACTTTTCTATTTAAACAAGTACTACTTTCTATTTAAACAAGTAATAATTTTCTATTTAAACAAGTACTACTTTTCATTTAAACAAGTATTACTTTTCATTTTAACAAGTACTACTTCTCATTTAAACAAGTAATGCCTTTCATTTAAATATATAATACCTTTCATTTAAACAAGTATTACTTTTCATTTAAACAAGTACTACTTTTCTATTTAAACAATTACTACTTTTCTATTTAAACAAGTAATACTTTTAATTTAACAAGTAATACTTTTCATTTAAACAAGTACTACTTTTCTATTTAAAAAAGTATTACTTTCTATTTAAACAAGTAAAACTTTTCTATTTCAACAAGTACTACTTTTCTATTTAAACAAGTAATACTTTTAATTTAACAAGTAATACTTTTCATTTAAACAAGTACTACTTTTCTATTTAAACAAGTATTATTTTTCATTTAAACAAGTACTACTTTTCTATTTAAACAAGTACTACTTTTCTATTTAAACAAGTATACTTTTAATTTAACAACTAATACTTTTCATTTAAACAAGTACTACTTTTCTATTTAAAAAAGTATTACTTTCTATTTAAACAAGTACTACTTTTTATTTAAACAAGTAATACTTTTCTATTTAAACAAGTACTACTTTTCTATTTAAACAAGTAATATTTTTCTATTTATACAAGTAATACTTTTCTATTTAAACAAGTAATACTTCTCATTTAAACAAGTACTACTTTTCATTTAACAAGTAATATTTTTCATTTAAACAAGTAATACCTTTCATTTAAACAAGTATACTTTCTATTATTTAAATAAGTAATACTTTTAATTTAAACAAGTAATACTTTTCTATTTAAACAAGTACTACTTTTCTATTTAAACAAGTAATACTTTGCATTTAAACAAGTATTACTTTTCATTTAAACAGGTACTACTTTTCATTTTAACAAGTACTACTTTTCATTTAAACAAGTAATACCTTTAATTTAAACAAATAATACTTTTCATTTAAAAAAGTACTACTTTTCATTTAAACAAGTACTACTTTTCTATTTAAACAAGTAATAATTTTCTATTTAAACAAGTAATACTTTTCATTTAAACAAGTACTACTTTTCATTTAAACAAGTACTACTTTTCTATTTAAACAACTACTACCTTTCTATTTAAACAAGTAATACTTTTCATTTAACAAGTAATACTTTTCATTTAAACAAGTAATACCTTTCATTTAAACAAGTAATACTTTCTATTATTTAAACAAGTAATACTTTTCATTTAACTAAGCACTACCTTTTTATTTAAACAAGTACTACTTTTCTATTTAAACAAGTACTACTTTTCTATTTAAACTTAAGTAATATTTTTCATTTAACAAGTAATACTTTCATTTAAACAAGTACTATTTTTCTATTTAAACAAGTACTACTTTTAGTTAATATATATATTTAAATATACTATGAATTAAATTTTATACCGTAAACTCCTCGAAATAGATCTGACTACGGTCAGGTGGAACTCTTCTCCAAGTGACTATAAATTAAATATACGGTAAGGTGCATTAACAACAATTAAAAAATCTTGTATAATCCTGAAACATAAAAAAAAATACATAATTAATATTTAAAAAAAATTAAAAAAAAAATTAAATTAAAAAAAATAAAAAATAAAATAAAAAAAAACCATCGCTAAAAAAACCGTCACTAAAGGGATTAGTTCAAAACGTTGCTAAAACCGTAGCTAAATCCATCGCTATTTGCGACGGTTCTCTAGACCGTTTCTAAAATTGTTGACTTTGACCATTTGACCGTAACCGTCGTAAAAAGTCGTCGCTTATTTTGACGTTTTTTTTTTTGTAACCGTAGCTAATTTCCATCGATAAAACACACGTTTTTTGTAGTGAACTAGTTTCCCCAAAAAAATCACGCAAAACAAAAATAAAAAATACGCACACAAATTTATATTAGTATGGTAACAAATATGTATTACTATATGGACAAATAAGTGTTACTATTGATATAGTAACACAATATGTTCATATAATAATATATACATTATCGGATAAATGGTGACTCAAACTCATGAACTTACTAACATAGATAGCGGTGCTCTAATTATTGAAGCTATATTAATTACATTGAGGTATATTAATTACATTAATCTTGATCTTTTCAATAATGTATAAAATTGTTTGTCATATATTTGTTCTTCAAGTCACGCGATCTTCCCACATATATATTATTTAATCTAAAATTTTGAAAGTCTCTCATGGGATGTTTCAACCACTACAAAATAGTGAGATGCACTCTTAGAAGTCAAAAGTTGTGAAAAAAAGTTTTAAAAATAAGTATTTCTCACTCCTTGTATTGAGTTTGCAAACAACACTTTAATCATATTCCTTTACGTTTTATCTAATAACATAAATTGTCCCCGCAAAACTTGTTTATACTAAGAAATTTATATTATCACACTTATAAACTGATATAATCACTTTTATAAATTAATATTTATAGCATTTGGTACTATGATATCAACTTATAAATGTAATAATATCAATTAATAAGTTATTATGATATTAGTTTATAAATGTAATAGTATATATTTCATACTATGAAAAAGTTTCATCTATTTGTAGAGTATGTAACATACATGCATGATTAGTAATATTAGTTATATTATAGATTTTTTTATTAATACTTTTATATTATGAAAGTTATAATTAGTAGTATTAGTTATGTTTTTTAAATAATTATTAATATTAGGTATATTATAGATTTTTTAGTAATATTTTTATTTGTTTTTTATAATATTTGTACTAATTTTTTCAGTTGCTCCTGCTACAATTTAAAAGGTATTTTCTAAAATAATATCATAAAGAAATGTCTAGAAAATTGGATGGAAATAGGTGGCACTACAAAAAAGACGGGGTTTAACGATGGTTTTAGCGACAGCGATAACCTTCGCTACAGACTATAACGACGGTTTCAGCAACGGTTTGTAAACCATCGGGAAATCGAGCGTCGCTAACATTTAGCGACAATTTACACCTAACCGTCGCTATCTAGTGACGGGTGTATCGACGGTCATCTAGAGCCGGATCCAGGTCAAAATAATCGTCGCTATATTGTTGCTATACCGTCGTTAATATTCCGATGGTGGTGATGTCATAACCCGTAGCTAGTACCGACAACAATATCCGTCGCTAGTAGCGGCGGTTAAAATCAGTTGCTATTAGCGACGGATATAGCTGTCGCTATAACCGTCGCTAAATTGTGAATTTCCGAAAAAAAAAAAACTCACGGTGGTTCGAACTCGGGCTCAGGGGACGCCCGGGTGGGCACCGAACCACCCAAACCACGGACCATGTCAAACCCAACCACCAAGCATCTTCTCATATAAAAGCCACCAAACCTCCCAATTAAATGAGGTAAATTTTCGATCCCCTTTAGAGGTAAATTTTTGCTCCCAAGGGGGATCGAACACGGGATTTCAGGGGCGTCGAAATGGGTCAATCCATTTCGACACTTGCTTTCTTGCGTTTACTTAATGAAATTAATTGTATATGTCCTAAAAAATTATTTTTTATAAAAAAAAAATTTTGAATTCTTTATTTCAATTATCTTTTTTATGGATTCAATCACATTTTAATATAACAAATTTTTTATATAAATTTAAATTATATTATTATTATATTAAAATTATATTTTTCTATTTAAACAAGTTATACTTTTCATTTAAACAAGTTATACTTTTCTTTTAAACAAGTAATATTTTTCTATCTAAACAAGTAATACTTTTCTATCTAAACAAGTAATACTTTTCTTCTAAACAAGTAATACTTTTCATCTAAAGAAGTTATACTTTTCTTTTAAACAAGTAATACTTTTCTATTTAAACAAGTAATATCTTTTATCTAAACAAGTTATACTTTTCATTTAAACAAGTTATACTTTTCTTTTAACCAAGTTATACTTTTCTATCTAAACAAGTAATACTTTTCTTTTAAACAAGTTATACTTTTCTTTTAAGGGTTTTTTTATGTTCAGGAATAGCTTCGCATTTCCTGATGTTTGTGAACCAATAAAAAATTGACACATTATCTAAATTTTCGACTTAAGCGATACAATTTCGCCATGGACAAATTAATTAATTTTGTAAAAAAAAAATATATATATAAAATTACCAAAATAACCTTTATATATTCTATATACTTAATCTTGAATCGTTTATACATGGAAACTGTTTTGTGTGGTAAATATATGGAGTAATGTGCCTATTTTAAAAATAAATTTTATCATTTTTTATTTTTTCTTTCACAACCTCCATCTTCTTCCTCACTCCGCCGTGACTTCAATCCTTGTTGTTGTGCTTCCCCACTACACCATTTCCCTGAGTAATATCTTCCCCGCACAAAATAATTTGCAGAAAATTTCCCAATCAAAATTTTCAGAAAAATTCAAGAACAAAAAAACTAGGGAACAAACAACCATTTGCACCTATTTCGGACCCAATTTACATAAGTAAATTAACATATGCAGGATCGATCTCATTTCATCAATGCAAAAGTCCAATTTTCAGATCATAATTTATCAATTTCGGAACTTAATTTAAAAAACTACTTAGGAAAAATCTAAATATTAGGAAGAAGAAGGAAGACAGAGCGCGATAAGATCCAATAATTGAGAAGGAGAAGAGAAACGAAAAGGAGGGGTGGTTAAGACGATTAGGGCGGGGGAATGGGATGGGAGGCGGCATTGTAGTCTGGGGACGATGAACTGGGTTGGGTTGGGTGGGGGGTGGGGGGGTTAATTTGGTTTTTTTTTCTTCATTTTTTAAAGAAATAGATAATAGTAATATTTTTTATGATATTGTTTTTAATTATGTAAGTTTAGGTTTTATTTATTGTATAAATTATTTTAAATGAAAGGATATTTATGTCATTTTATAATTATTAATTTAATTTATTAATTGGGCGATGCAATGCGATTGCTATATACACATTGCAATCGCCTTAGTGCAAAGTGCAATCATCTAAAAATAATATTATACGTTGGATCAACGATCCAATGATAATCAAAAGATTTCCTGACGTTAGGAAGAACGAAACTATTCCTGACCATAAAATAACTCTTCTTTCAAACTAGTAATATTTTTCTATTTAAACAAGTAATACTTTTCTATCTAAACAAGTAATATTTTTTTTATCTAAATAAGTAATACTTTTCTATCTAAACAAGTAATACTTTTCTATCTAAACAAGTAATATTTTTCATCTAAACAAGTAATACTTTTCATCTAAACAAGTTATACTTTTCTTTTAAACAAGTTATACTTTTCTATTCAAACAAATAATACTTTTCTATCTAAACAAGTAATACTTTTCATCTAAACAACTTATACTTTTCATTTAAACAAGTTATACTTTTCTTTTAAATAAGTAATACTTTTTTGGGTTTTTCTAAGGTCGAACGGCGGCCGCCCCTTCGACGTTAAACGTCAATAAAAAGGTTACCCACATCATTTACTTTCATTGATTGGCATCTTTGTTTTCGCCATAAGACTAAATAATTAATTTTTTTAATAAAAATGATAAAATTACTGAAATATCCTAATAACATTTTTCAAATAAAAAATACAATGTTCATAAAATTAAAATATTTAATCCATGATCCTGAACTCGGCCCATGCGCGACCCGGGTCAGGTTCGGGTCTAGGTTCGAGTAGGATCCGGGTCCTGGTTTGGGTCCAAGTCCTAGTCAGGGTTTGGGTCCAGGTCGGGTCTAGATGCGGGTCAAGGTCCGATCTGGTCTTGGGTTCGATACGGTTCAAGTCTGGATCCGGGGTCAGGATCGAATCTGGGTCAGGGATGGGGTCAGGGTCCGAGTCAAGGTCGAGTTAGGTTTAAAGGGTGAGGGTCGAGTCAGGACCGGGTGAGGGTCAGAGTCTAGGCAGGTCCGGGAAGTTCGGTATGGATCCGGTCGGGGTTTAGGTCGGGTCCGATCTGGTCGGGGGGTTGGCCGTGGACCGAAGTTGGTCGAGTCCCATCGTGGTCCCGGTTCGTGGTTCAGGTTCGGGTCTGGTCCGGGTTCCGCCAGGTCGAAGCCGTGGTCTCTGTTAGGGTCCGTGCTGTGGTCCGGTTAAGGTCAAGGTCCGAAGCCGTGGTCGAGTCCGGCCAGTGGGGGCCCGGTCCGGTCCGAAGTAGGGTCCGCTCGGGTCCGTCACTTGCCGAGTTAGTGGTCCCGGCAGGTCCGGGTCCCGTAGGTGGTCGTGGTTCGAAGCCGCGATCGTTAGGTCCTGGCCAAGGTCAAGGTCGTGGTCCGGGCGGTCCGTTTGGAAGTGTGGGCGGGTCCGCTCGTGTCCGGCGCGTCCGGGTCAAGATTCGGTTTTGGGTTTGGGCCCGGGTCAGGATGGGTCGGGGTTGAGTTTGGGATAATTTCGTCATTTTATAAATATTAATTTAATTTATTAGTAGGGCGAAATAGTGCGATTGCAGTATGTACATCGTAAACGTATTAGTGCAAAATGCAATCATTTAAAATTAAAATTATACGTTGGA
Organism: Stenogyne calaminthoides; assembly: GCA_037126765.1. NCBI lineage: Eukaryota > Viridiplantae > Streptophyta > Magnoliopsida > Lamiales > Lamiaceae > Stenogyne > Stenogyne calaminthoides. The sequence continues at coordinate 7,417,572 of JBBCBC010000002.1, read as the reverse complement.
TCAACGATCCAATGGTATTCAAATGATTTCCTAATGTTAGGAAGGACGAAATCGTTCCTGACCGTAGAAGATCTCTACTTTTTTATTTAAATAAGTAATCATTTTCTATCTAAACAAGTAATACTTTTCATCTAAACAATGAGCCGGAATTAAAAGCGGGCCGCCCAACCCATCTAGCCAAGTTATGTTCATGAAATTTTGGGCGACCCATCATCGATCGAGCCCTCACTAAATCCCATTGACCCAGATATGGGCTCATTGCCCATGGGTTTGGCAGGTCCATGATTTTTCTTTATTTAATTATTTTATTTACTTTACAAAATTACATTATTTCTTTGTAATTACTTTGGGTATTTTTCTACCCTTATCAATTTACATTATTTTATGATTAAAAAAATAAAATAATAATTATAGTTATTAAAATACTATCTTATGTACATGAAAACATTAACTTGAGTATTATTTTGTTGATTGTGATTGATAATTATATCAAAAGAACTCGTAGTTTGCCAAATTACAAAAAAAAAGAATTTCTTTAGTCTTTATAATTTGTATAAAGAATTACAAATAAAATAATAATAAAAAAGTTTGTCGGGCCAAACGGGCGGCCCATGACCCGTCGGGCCAAATTGGCCCAAGCCCATTAGGCCCGTGGGCAAAATGTTCCGGGCCAAACAGGCCCGACTCTATTCGGGCCTCTAATTTTTTAGCCCAGCCCATACTTGGGCTCGGGTAGGCCGGGCCGGCCCATCGGGCCGGGCCCAAATTGCCGGCTCTACTAAACAAGTTATACTTTTCATTTAAACAAGTAATACCTTTCTATCTAAACAAGTTGTACTTTTCATTTAAAGAAGTAATACTTTTATATCTAAAAAAGTAATACTTTTCTATCTAAACAAGTAATACTTTTCATTTAAACAAGTTATACTTTTCTTTTAAATAAGTAATACTTTTCTATTTAAACAAGTAATACTTTTCTATCTAAACAAGTAATACTTTTTAGATTTTCTATTTAAACAAGTAATGCTTTTCTATTTAAACAAGTAATACTTTTCATCTAAACAAGTAATATTTTTCATCTAAACAAGTAATACTTTTCATCTAAACAAGTAATACTTTTCATCTAAACAAGTTATACTTTTCATTTAATCAAGTAATACCTATATAAACGATAAGTGCAAACAAATAATACTAGCCAGTAAAACAAAATTATATAAACGATATAAACATTATACGTAAATAAAAAAGTAAATTGTTCAAACTGACCGGACAAAACACTGCCAACACCCACATAACAAAAAAAAAAGAGTCATATGAATGATTTAAAAATAAAAACAGAGTTTCACAAATTACCGCCTCGGGTAAAAACTGTCCTGAATATCATCATCACCGCCATCATCGCCCAGATTAGTCGTAAAATTTTCATACAGAAATGCATTTGGATAGAAAATGTCTTCACCGCCACCGCCAGCTACGACTTCGGGACCGCTGTCATGCCCTGCCACTGCTGCCACCACGACCAACACTGCACCACGACCACGAGCACTGCCACTGCCGCCATTGTCACTGCCGCCACCGTCACTGCCACCACCACCACGGCCAATGGTCAGGCCACCACCTCCGCCACCGCCTAGGCTAAGGTCGTCTTCCTGGTCGGAAAGGTTGTCGAGGAAATAAGAGTGAGCTCCACTCTCCCAAACACTATAAATAGGGTTCATTTATGACCCAAATGACTAGAAAATTCATACCCTGCCAAACCTAATTGCAAATTTACTTCTTGCATTCAAGTTCAACACTTATTCTCTTCACAATCATGAGCAATTAATACAACTCTTATCTCACAATTACTTGTTTTGTAATCAAGATCTTAATCCACATTAAAATCCCTAACCTCGATATTTTTGGTGCACAACACGCTGGGTTACGTGCTAGTCTACAACATAAAAATGGTTCTAGAAACCAATCAGACATCGAAAAATTACTAATTGACTAGGATCTTTTATTGAAATTCAAGACCGCAAATTTTCCTTAATCTCTCCACATTTCGGGCTTAAACCTCTAAAATATTGTTCTTGCTTTTACCTTATGTGCATTTCTTTTTTCCTTAATATACAATAGTTCTTCCCTTCTCTTGAAATAAATTTTATGTTTTTGTCCATAAGCCGATGGAATATTGGCAAGAAGTTGGGAATGTAGAATAATAAGCTGCTGCTTTCATTAGTTCATCTCATCTGTCAATAGAAAATGAGATTTCATGGATAAGGAGTTGTCCCCTGCCCATTTTTAATTTCATTAGTTGACCCATCACTCTTTCCATTTCTGCTGTCCAATCAGCCTCTTCAATTTCTCTACAAATATTGATATTTATGTCACCACCTATTTTTTAGAGTGACCACATAATTTATTACTTGATATTAAATTCATTTTTATTTTTATTTGTGTGCCTTGCATATTGATGATATTTTTTATTTTATTTTTTAAAAGTAAAAACTCTTACAATTAAACAAAATGAAATTAATCATAGAGTCAATACTAAAATTAACAAACAAGACTATCCTATTCCAACAGTGAGGGAATGGAGTGTCAAAGACTAGAGAAATGAATCAACTTCTCACGTAATAAAGTCTACCGACGAGCATCGATGAAAGCAAAATTTTAAATAGGACCAGAGGTACTTAGAAGAATACGAGAAAATATTTTGTGCATCACTTTCACCGTACACCATTATTACTATTGCTAGTAAGAAGCCAAAATGATTATTACGAAAATGCCAAATAAATTTCTTAGGTCATGAATTGCAAAGGTTGATGTTGGGATTGTGTTAAAATAAATGAGTTTTGTTTTATCCTACATCAGATTGTGATAAAAAGAGAAAATACTTCCTAATGCTATTTAAGAAGCATTAATCTATCTCACATCGCCTTTTTTTTAAAGATAAAAATGATATTAATCGGTGAGTACAAGTGTTGTATATATATATGTATTTACATAATATAATAAGTAGAAAAAACTCTTTTTGAAAGAGTACAATTCCAGTGAAGTTGCAACCCTTCAGGTTCGACGTGACTATTCGGTGAAGTTGCACCTATTCGGTCAACGTGACTCTTTGGTGAATTGCAACATTTCGGTGCAACACTTGAGTATCTATAAATACTCAGGAAGTATGGAGGATTAATATATCGAGAATCATACTTTCTCAAGATATCGAGAATTAAATTTTCTCGAGGCAAGGAGAAATCAAGTTTCTCTAAACACTGAAAAGTCGAGTCACTCTATATATCGAATCTTTATTTTAAGTTGATAGACTTGAAACAAAATACAAAGAGTCCTTGTTGAACTTGTTTGAAGACAAACTGTCAGAGACAATGGCGCGTTGGTGGGCAGATCCAACGAATTTCAAAAGAAATGAAGAGAAGAGAATTGGGATGATATGTATTTCTTCCCTATTCTCGAATTCAGGCTCAAGAGAGAATTGAAAATTGAAATCTCCACCAGATCCATAGTCAAAGGCATTAGCATCAGTTGCCGAATTTTGGATCGGTGGTTATTTCAATTTTCAATTCTCTCTTGAGCCTGAACCAATGCGTCCATTCGAGAATAGGGAAAAATGTTGGTTACGAAGCGCAGAAGGTGGGTGGTGACAATGGGAGAAGATGTGTTCTTTTCTTCTCCTTTTAATCGCTGCTTGACCGTCCATCTTGATCTATAAAATGGATCAAATTAACTTTGACCTTTGGGCATAATTTATGAATTTGGCCCCAAGTCAAATGCATTGAGCCCATTGCTCTCAACCAAAAAGCACAGAAAATGGAATTGGGCTATGTTAATTTGCATTAATTACAATAATGTTATTAGCCATATAAAAATTATGGGATTTACTATCCACCGGTGTATGTTTTGACTCGTGGATAATAACCTTAATTGATTGAGATCAATGATATGGATTAATTTATTAAATAATACATGAGAGGTATTATAAATATTATTCCATAGTTATGAACTCTTGATTATGAAATATCAAATTAAGATTTGATTTAAAATCAAAGATGATAAGAGTATATAATTGTGCCTTAAGAGCACAAATTACATTTTGGATTGTAATCCGAATGGATATTAACTCTGTAATATATAATTTATGAAGGAATTATACAAGAGTTAAGGGTGACAATGAAGGTCTCATTTGAATTTGGATTTAATCCAAAAGATGTTTACTCATATAATTCGTTGAGGAATTATTTAAGAGTTAAGTGATGATAAAGACCCCACTTGAACTTGAAAGCAAAATTGTGTTGTTTTATATTCGTTGAAGTTTAAAAATATAATCATATTAGAAGCAATGATCAAAAGAGTACGATCATGCTTGAGCTTGAGTATCTCCCAATAAATTAAATGCTAACAAAAATTATATTGGGAGATAAAATCAAAAAAATCTTGTGGAGAATAGAGCTATTACCGATTTAATAAAGATGTCTTGATTGAATCCTACTCCATCTTACTTTTAAGATTGAGTTTTCAAAGGCAATTCAATATTAGATATCGGTGAAATGGAAACATGGATACATTTCGAAGTGCATAACTTGGAAATAGTGGGGGTAAGACTATTTCGAAAGCACTATATCTGACCTATGCACTTTCTATTATCACAACAAGTTGAGGTTGGATTCTAAAATCCTTAATAGACTTATAGCTCTGTGGGATGCGTTGTGGACATTCCTGATGAGTCTACCTATGCAAGTAGAGAAGTGAGAGGCCGCTTCTTAGGGATTATGTCGGTAAGATCCTAGAGTACTTGCTAGGATAAGCTAGACCAGGATAAGCACAAGACCCATTACGAATTGGTGCTGCCAAAATAAAGGAGCAAGAAATCATATGCGACGAGAATATGATTCCATAGTGTTTCATGTTCAACCATAAGTTAAAGGCTTAGTCCACTTCATTACTATTCGTTGCGTAAAACAAGTGTGTTTAATTTATTATTTTATTATTCTTTATTATATATTATATATGTAAATAAGTGGGGATTGTTGTATATATATGTATTTACATAATATAATAAGTCGAGAGAGCTCTTCTTGAAAGAGTACAATTTCAGTGAAGTTGCAACCCTTCAAGTCAGTGGCGGATCCAGGATTCGAGATTCGGGGATACATTTGAGTATAATTTAAAATTTAGGGATACATTTGAGTATTTTTTTCCTAATTATACATAATAAAATACAATTTATTTTTTTTAATACAAGATAAAAAGGGGTACATTTTCATTTTTGGGGTACAATTGTACCCCCATGTACCCCCCTCTCCTCCGCCACTACTACTTGAGTTCGGCGTGACTATTCGGTGAAGTTGCACCTATTAGGTCAACGTGACTCTTTGGTGAATTGTAACCTTTCGGTGCAACACTTGAGTATCTATAAATACTCAGGAAGTGTGGATGATTAATATATCGAGAATCATACTTTCTCAAGATATCGAGAATTAAATTTTCTTGAGGCAAGGAGAAATCAAGTTTCTCTAAACATTGAAAAGTCGAGTCACTCTATATATCGAGTCTTTTATTTTGAGTTTTATATATATACTTGTGATTTTTTCATACTGAAATTCGTTAGAGTGTAACTATCGAATTTCCGTGGAATAAGTTTTGTATCCTGGAAGGTTAATTCCTTGTGAACCATTTACACCTATGTGGAAGGAATTAATACCTTTAAGGATAACATCATTTTTCGGTGTGCCTAACCTACTATTAACTCCATTACCCACACAAATATACAATAACAAAGGGTACTCAAAATCCATCAGTTACAAGTTTAGCTTCCCATCATACAATTACAATTGTATGCAATATATTCCCCTTGTTTCACATTAATTGTTTGTCACTTTTGAAATTTGTATAAAAATAAGAAACATGAATCTTTCTACGGTCAGGAACGGGCTTCGCCCTTCCTGACATCAGATATCCAATAAAAAATCATCACATCATTTAACCAAGAATGAGCGATATAGTTTCGCCATGAGACAAAATAATTATTTTTTAATAAAAAAATAAAATTACTAAAATATCCTTATAACATTTTTTTAATAAAAAAAATACAACATTTATAAATTTAAAAACTTAAGTCCTATTTATGTTAAATTAATAAAAAAACAATCGAAGAAATTTTTCTTCGCGAATCAAATATCAAAGAATCCTATTTACCTATTTCTTAATTTCTTCTCCATAACAAATGAAAAACTCTATTTTTTATTTTTCTTCTAAGAGATCATCAATTATCTAGATTAAAATTATTTTCTTTAGAGAGCGTAATTATTTAATTTTCCTAATGGCACACAGTGAACAAGCGTGGGAGATTAAAATTTTCTTGGATGAAGCAGTTTTCTTTGTTAAGATAATGTATATAAGGAGGAAGAGGGCGTAACAAATAGAGACAAAGCTAACTTGAATTTTGACTATTTATTGCATGTTCTTGATCTGTCCAAATTTATCATTCTTTGAGCATCAAGATTCTTTCGACGAAGCAGCAAATTCATGTGCAAAATTCACACTTTAAACTAAAAACAGAGATCCAGGCATAACAAATAGAGACAAAAGTAATGGTAGAATCCACAATGGATGGATTCCACCCCTCTTCTCCACACCATCTCTACATTACTAATTTATAAAAATTCAATTATTTAAACACACTTTTACAATGGTTTATAATCATTCATCCATCCATACACCTTTTATGGGCCCCACATTCATCTAATTTCTACCTATTTTTCTCTAAAAAAATATTTTCTATCTCCATCCATTCAATTGGATGGATAACATACTCATTGGATGGACCATAATACCAATAGAAATGGAATCGTCATCGCTAAATCCTAGGTGGCTTCACCAATTTCATGGTAAAAATAAAAAGGGTTATGGGTTATTTGCATAATGCTGAAAATTTTCCGTAACAATACTTTCATGTGTTAACATTGACACGGATTCATTATTGGGTATTCGGTCTTATTTGAATATTACGAACACAAAGAATTGTTTTATTTCTTAATCAAAGGAATAAATTGACATGAAATATGTTACACTTTTTTTGGCTAATAGGTTTATATGTTGCGTCCGAGATCGTGGGGAGGTCGCCCGAGGCGAGGTGATCTCGGGCATCTTGCTGGGACTTCGCCCAAGGTAATCCCCAGGTTTGCAGGGAATTAGCTGTCTAAGTACTTCGACCTGTCATTCATAATCGTCATTTGTCGCTTTATCTCTGACTTAAACCTTTTTGAGAAAAGTTTTCCTGCGCCCTTTGCTGATATCTATCCAACAGATTTAATGCTCTGTATTTGTGTCAGACTGAGGTCCGGGAGATTGCTATGGCCGCACGATCTCCGGCAGGGCCGTGATGTTTTCTTTTGGCGACCTCCGAAGTGTTTTCCTTGATAAAATTCCGTCTTCTTCACCATAGGATATTTCAGGCCGGAGTCGGCCTCGTGCAATATGCCTACAATAATAGCCCCTAGCTCGTCTTCCTATGCTCGCAAGGGAGATGAGCTACTCTCGTCTTTTTCCGCGATGTGCGAGGTGTGGAGACTTCTTGAATATGCGTGACCGTTGCCTTGGAAATTATTACGATGGCAATTTTGCTTTCGCCTCATTGTCGAGCCTACTAGGGTAGGTAATGATGGCTCGTGGCGTCCACGCACCGAATCACGAAAAGTCGCGACCCGACCTCGCAGCTTCTCGATTTCTTCTATAAATTTCCCTCTCGTTATTTTCCCTTTTTTACTCATTTTCAAAAACCCTTGGCGTTCTATTTACATTTGCTTATTAGGTGACTCCTTACTAAAATTAAAAGCGTCCGTTCGTTTCTTTAGCTTCCGTCGCCTCAACCATTTCATCCCAAGGTAAATTCAAGCTTCTTTTCGTTCCATTTACCATTTCTTTCCGCAAAAATGGCTTCTGGGGACCGAAATTCTTCGAGGAGTGTGGCGGAGAGTTCCGCCCCCTCCATCGTGAATTGCCGGTGACGGGGCTGCAGTGGGAATGAGGCGTCCGTAGTCGAGGTCTCTTAAAAAATGGTGAGTGAAGTACCCGTACCGATCCGCGGTGAAGTTACATCAAGAGGCGCGTCGCTTGTGCGATCAGAACGAGCCCCCTGACCTAGATTCATCTTCTTGCCGAACACGAGATTCAAAATTTAGAAAGGCGGAGATGGTGTGGATGTTCGACCTCGGGTCCATTGACTCTGGCTTGGTCGATTTCCTCTCGGACGAGGTCATTCCCCGATGTTCCAAGCGAGGATGATGAGATTGATGAGGTCGATCGCAAGTTGCGACTTCGAGGAGAGCATGGTGTTGGTCTCGGTCTAACTTGAGTCTTTGCGTGTATGGGGGAATACACGTGTTCAATGTTTTAAAACTTTTTCTTCGAGAGGTCGGCTTGGGGAGGATAATCCTCGAAGATTAGGTAATTGAGAAGCACAAGTTGCTCTGAGTCAAAGTCTCTTGAGAGGCAGTGATCCGAGTTGCTTTCGTAAACCTCGGATAATCCCAACCGAGTCCCGAGTGTCGAGGAGATCCCGAGTTGCTTGGATCGGATAACTAACTTCATGAACCCTCGGATGAGTAAGTTCGGTTTGGTAACTATTCCGTTCTAGCTACTTTTCGGATGTCTTGGAATGGTTGGCCCTTAGTTTATACTCGTTTTAAGCTTTCTTTGAAAACCATCCCTTTATGAAATAGTGATTAGGCTGTGATTCAATTACATGCAACTTCAGTGGATTGATTCCAACTGAATGTCAGTGAAAAGTATGCTTTCAAAATCAGGTCAATGCAACAGTTAAGCACAGATAAGGAAAGCAATAAATAACACAAAGAATTATAGTGGTTCAGAGACTCAAGCTCCCTCGTCCACTCTCTCTCGATCCTCGAGAGAAATTCACTAATCACTTACGAGGCTTTACGACTACCTCGATAGTTTACTTACTCAACTTCGCCCGAGCTTTTACGATTACTCCGTGTAGTTTACTTACTCAACCCGACCTTGAGCTTTCGACTACCTCGTAGTTTACTTACTCAAACACAAACAAGCTTTCAGACTACCCCTGTAGCTTACTAACTTCTCCTCTAGAGTTTTCTGACTACTCCGCGTAGTTTACTAACTCTTTACAACCCTTTCTCACCAACAAACACACTCCAACTACCTTCACAAGGGTTTGGGGTTTCTCGGTTGGTTTCCAACTAGGATGAGATATCCTTTACAATGAAGCACAATGCAAAGGGTTAGGATATCTCGACTAAGCTTTGGATAAATCTTATCAAGCTAGGCTTAGTATAGTGAGCTCTCTTCGATATAGAAGCACTTGGGAAATTCTAGGTTTTTCGAGTGCTTTAACTTGCGATAATAAGTTTGAGCTCTTGAGTTTGCGTATAAATTTCCGTAACCTTACAATGTAGAGGGTCACCCGGTATTTATAGGCATACACCAAGTTCACTCTTGAAAACTATCCGTTGGAGAGATAGCCCGTGAGTTCCCTCTTATGGTGTGTGAGCGGCTATATTTAGGGTTTGAAACTCCCTAACACGTTTTTAGGCAATAGCCTTTCATGTAGCCGGTCTTCACTTTTTGCATTCTGGAACTTTTGTACATCTGACATCTTTTTTCAATGACACATCCTTTGTCGATTGTCGGTATGGTCTGATGTTGTCTTCTTCTTTTTGACTTTTGTCTCGAGTTTAAAGGTAGTGAAAGGTCGAACGGGTTTAGTGAGGGCGAAGTCTAGAGGGAGGGTGAATAGACTTACGAAAACTTTTTCGTCTTGGTCGAGGTGTGAGGCGATTAGCTTTGATCGAGTCGAGTGAATCGATTTGGGCTTATAACCAACTTCTTGATCGCTGAAGCGGATCGATTCGGTAACTATCAGTTTAACTGATGTGTGCGGAAGCTTAAGTTTTACCCGTGTGAAAAACCAGTTTTGATAAATCAGATTCCAAGATTAATCTTTTAATCAGTTGACAGACGTGTCAAGTATGATCAGATCAGAAGCTTGGTGCTAGCTGATCTTAACTTGGAATATGTATGCGCTTTAAAGGTTGTGTGCGATTATGTGAACAGTTAATCAAAGCAGTAGTGGCACACAAGATTTATAGTGGTTCGGACAAACCAGTCCTACGTCCACTCTTCCCTATCAAAAGGGGCACCGACTTAACCAACTGGACTTTGTTTTATGTGTAAGTCCAACACAGTACACCAACTAGATGTTTAAAGAGTTCACACTCAACCGATCCCAGAAATCAGAACTAGAATCCCTAGTCTGAAATCTTGCTAAACAACTTAACCTAACTTGGGGGTTTGGGTAAGATTGTTGAGGTTCCAACTATGAAATCTTTTCTTGCGTATAAGTAGCCTAATCAGCTAGATGAAAAGATTTCTATGCTAAGAACTTATGGGATGAACACTTAATAAAAATATTCTTCTTGATCGTGTTCTTGTGCGGAAATTAGCTTGAGCTTCTTGATTGTTCAGCGTTTTCGTTTGTTATTTCCGTATATCACTCTAAAGTGTAATCCCATATATATAGACCTTGAAATCAAAGAGCCGTTGGAGAGCAATTTGAACTTCAGGCTATATTTGGTAGACTTCTTGAGCTTGATGTGACTTTCTTGAGGAGCGGCATGGCGAAAAGCGTGAATTTGTACTTTGTAGCCGTTCTGAGAGGTAAAATCAAATCCGCAAATTGGCTCGATCATCGTGTCTTGTTCTTATTGGATAGCGGACTTACTTTTTTGGTCTTTGTTCTTCCAACTAAGCTTGACATTCTTCTTGTTAGATCATAGGCGTATGATTAGGTGAAACATCGATTTTCACCGGTGGTGACTTTGTCGATCAACCGAATCGATCTACGATAAGTCTTCAGGTGCGGTTGACTTAGCTTCAACTAGCGAGACCCGGTGATGTAGGTCTTCCGTCCGATCATATGGAAGTCATCGATCTTTGAGTATCCCGAGTTTGAGCTTCATGACTTCAATTTGAGATATCATTTGGATCGGATCGATCGATCCGATCTTCTGTTCTTTTCTAGCGTTCGGCCGTCGATATCGACTTGTTCTTTGAGTCTTGGATCGACCTATACATATTGAGTTCCCCCTCAATATGTGACCTATCTATTACATCGGTTGTTCTATACAATAATTATCATTTGGTCTCCTATGCGAGTAATATAAACATCGATCGACTAACAGTCCGATTGGTCCTATTACATGTGTTGTTGGAACTTTCATCAAAACTATAAATTTCCCAACAATTTCCCCTTTTTGATGAAACCAAAACACTTAGAGAAACCAAAAGCAGTTGATAAGAAATAGAGCGATTAAGAGCATGTAATCGTAAGACAATGAGACTTTGTCTTAGGATCGAGAAAAAAATAAACTTTTCTCCTTAAAGAATGATGATTACATGTTACATCAGAAAAGTTTAAAAAAAACGTAGCTGATCCTGAGTAGTCTTCTGATTCTTCACTCTTTTGGGCTTGTATCCTTCCGCATCTCTCTTTGATCTTGAGGAACGTTGAAAATCGATAAAGTTTCCATTTGACATCATCATTTCTTTGAGGATCGAGTTATTCGCGTTACGCTTAGGATGTCAAAGTAGAATCTTTGAAATGCCGATCTGTCGAATGATCCATCCGCCTTCTTGAGTACACGGATGATCATACTCTTGGCGAAGTTATTTTTACATTGATCGACTTGGCCTCATTCTCCGGATACTTGAGGAAAATACGGGTATTTATTTTTCTAACGAGTTGAGGAATTCTTCATCGAGGAGATTCTTCTTGTGGAACAAGATTAAGAACAAAGGCATCCGAAGCCATTCACTTCGATCTTGTTCCATTCCTCAAATTTCTTAGCATCTTGCAATTGTTTTTAGGATGATCTCATCAACTCTTCTTTGGCGAGTTAGGTTAAAATACGGATTTTCGGCCCTTCCTTTCTTCACTCTCAAATTGAATTTCTTCTTGATTTTACGCCTCTTTTTTTTTTACGCCCTTCTTTCTTCTTGGCATTTTTCGGGCTTCTATACGCTTTATCTGCTCTCTGGACATCTTTTCATTGTATATTTTGTCCATGTCTGTATCTGGCCGGGCCGTTTCTTCTTCTCGAGTTTGTGATGTCCCTTCATCGGTTGGTTTCTCGCTCTGTCCTTCCCCCCTTTTGGTTTGATCAAAAAAAAGTAGTGAGTGGGAGGTCGAGAACCAAAGTTGATCTGCGATCGCCTTGTTGAGATCTTGCAACAGATATGCCTTGAGATTGAGCGATTAGATTTTGAATTGTTGATATCGGCTCCGTCTTGGCAGATTCCATAGCGATGAGAGAGTGTTGTGATCGGCTTGTCAAGTTTCTCTTCATCAATTCTAGCTTGCCCGGTGAGCATCGAAAAAAAACTTCTTGTTTATCCACTTGAGTCGATTTGGCATCAACAGTCTTTATCGATTCGGTGGATGCGATGGACCTGATTTGGGAAGCCCGATCTTTGATTGCCCCAATGTGGGAAATGGCTGTTTTCCCTTTGATCTTTTATTTCGTTGATGGCAATTCGCCTTTGATCAGCTATTAGTCCCTCAACTTCTTCTCTTAGGAGATCTTTGAGACAAGATCTGATCTCCTGAAGTTGATCGATAGTGGCGTGAGATGTTGGAGCGTTAGTTGTCACTTGATCTGGTTCGATTGTTTGTGCCTCCGGTGGTTGGTCATGAAGCTGCGGCACAGTTCCACTTATCATCGGCGACTCTGCATCCTTCATGGTGGCATCTCGCCCGAGGAGTTTTGTCGGCTAGATCTCGATTCGTCTGTTCCGGCAACCCTAGCTTCTGTGGATCGAGCTTTATGATTTAGCGATTATCGGCCAAATTTGGTGATCCCACTTTTCTTGATTTCCTCATGTCAAAATCGAAGTATGCAAACTCATCGCACTACCCCATCTGTTCTATAACTATTATGAAGTCCGAGAAGCTTTTTTAATCGAAGATCTCTCGGTGAGGATCTCCAAAACTTCCTCTCTTATGACGGGGTTAGGCGACAGTGCAGGTCTGACTCATCAATCTCTCTTTTCGATTCGCATTCCGATCAATTTCCGGTTATGATCTTTGTTGATCCGGACTCGAGGATTGTCGGTCCAGATTCAATTTGATGAGGTATAGAGGGTTACGGTTGTGCTTGAGTTGGCGGAAGTTGGGTGATTGTTCGGACTGCAGAGGTTCTCTTTGTGGAAGCGAGTTCTTCTGTTTCCCTGGCCGGGTATGCTTTTACGGTTCTCGAACCGATGCGATTTGTGTTCGTGGGCAGGTGGAAGGATAGGAAGACATGCTCGGCCCCGTTATTCGACGGCGGTGAGGCGGTTGGAGCTTGAGGAGAAGGAGATTGATCGGCATGTGCTTCTTCCTCCGAGTGATCTGGCGAGCTCGGCGGCGGCTTTGCTTATGCGATGCTTCACGCGATTTTTGTGGTGCAACAGATCGTTCAAGGCGCTCCTTCTTCATCGACTCATCTTCTAACATCGAGTCATGGGAGCTTGTTTCGCGCCTTCTTGACCTCTTCTCCCGGCCTTTACCAATTTTTCTTTTCTTCTTCTTGGGGGCTTCGGTGGGCCTTACGGGGTCCTTCACCAGTTTTTGATTCGCCCAAGATTCGGTGCGAGAAAAAGTTGCCTTCTTCACCTTTTCCTTTCTTAGATTTTTGGGGGTCGGTCGCATATCATCGTCCGTTGGCCCAAAAAAAATGACTGAAATGATTGTGGAGAAAGCCTTTATAGGACTTGGTCCATTACATTTCCCATTTGGCCTTTGGCAATTTATCTTGGAGGATAAGCGCAACCTTGTTGAGATTCTTGATCTTCTTTGTCGAGACATACTGCCTCCACTCATCTACTCCAAATTTGTCATGTTCCCGGGCGAGAATGGCCTTCAGAACCCGTGCCAATTGATGTTCTTCGCTTCATCAATTATTGCGACCCATCTTTGTCATGATTTTGTGATGTAATAGCATCACAGAAATTTGAATCTGATACCCATTATTGTTTTTGACAATATGTCAAACAACAATCGGTATTTTTCTCTTGAGCATTGGCCCGACAAAACACGAAGTATGATGTTTGTCGGCCTCTCTGAAGAACTCTTTTTACGATCGGCTCGTCTTCGGTCTCCCAGTACGGGGGCGAGATCCGTCCTTTGGGAAGGTGAGCAGACGGGATATGTCGCATTTCGTCGATCTGATTTCTTCGCGGATCGCCGAAAGTAGTTCTTCACCTGGAGCATCCAGTATCTACTCTTAAATTCCTTAGGAATTCTAGTCTTCATCTTTGCATCTTTGGATTGCGTTGAGCAATAATAAAATTTCTCAAGGCCTGCTTTTCTAAGAATTTGCTCGACCTCCATGGATTCCGGATCCCGAGTGATATTGAACTGTACGAACTTATCATCCACGATCCTTTTTGTCAGTTCCGCATAGTTGCACATAATTTTGCCCATACCGTGAGTGATCATTCACAATCTACAGAAAAGATAGATTTGGTTAGAGAGTTGTGCATTAATACAATGAAAAAACACAAAGTGAAACTAAGAAGCAATAAAGCATAACACAGTAGAAACATTTAAGATCAATGGATTTACAAAGAAGCATCAAATAAACATATATTACCAGATTCTGTTTTTCGAAAAGATGATTTTGAAACTTAGGAAAACACTTTGAATCTGAGAGAAGTAATCTGGAGTTTTCAGAGAATAGATCGCAAGTTTGTGAAATGGAAAACTCTGGTCTGTTTTTGATGAACTTTATAAAGACGAGGAGGGAAGAAGAAGACACGATTTTGAAGATCAACCGTTTGAAAAGATTAAACGCTCAGATTAAGCGGTTTTTGATCGTAGGGTCGGAAAGGCACGCGTCTTTAAAAACTTTTGGATTTAAAAGCACGTTTAATAGCGGTTAATACATGTACCCCACGTCGCATTAAATGATTTGCAGAGAATACGCGTCACACGGATAATGGGGTGCGATAAGGTAAACAATATCCGATAAGATCCGATAAATAAGTAAAGAAAAGAGAAAAGAAAAGTGTATATCCGGTTGGTCGATATTGTGTCGGTCCATCTTTACTACTAAATCCATGTTGATTTCACTTGTTGATCTTAGTATTACGCCTAAGCCTTAAAATTTCCCAACTGATCCTTTTAATTGATCTTCTTCACTTGCATCTGATTTGTTGAGGTTTCGAGCTCAACTGATCTTCCTTGAATACGTCTGATTTCCCTTCTGATCCTCCTTTATCAGTTGAAGTTCCCCTTCAACCGATATTTTATTTTCCCATAGACCGATGCATCGATATTTGTGGTTTTAAGCTCGGTGATCTTCCTCATCCGATCACCGAATGTATCGATTTTGATTGACCCTAATCGATTCTTCTCAGATCAAGTCAATTCTTGGAATAAGTGTTACCGCCAATACTTAGTCTAGAATAGTAGTCTCTATTCCCTAAGTTGGCGCGATTTGACAAGCGTAATTATAAATGCGAATCTTTCGATATGTCAATCAATCCGTAAATTTATCAATTATCGATCGGCGTGATTCCTTCCTACATTTGTCCTTTTTGGTGCGATTTCTCTAAAAAGGTTTTGAAAACTTGAATTTGCATTTGCACCCTTGCTTGGCCTCTATAAATTAGACCAATTATTTTACACAACATAACCCATTCACCATACTTATTTTCTTTGTAAAATCATGTATCCTGGTGAACCCTTATTTCCGGTTAAAATTCCGGCAAATATCTTTACCCCTTTTTCAATGATTTCAGCTTCTCAAATCAACCCATTTCATCCCTTATTGCTGCTTTCGTCATCGTCAAAGATTTCACATACGATCGTTGCAAAGCTTCTCTTTCACCATGGCGGCGGTTTTGCTATTGCAACTGAGAAGACACCTCTCCTAACCGTATGCACCTTGTGTGTCTATCTTTATGACGTGACTACCATCAACAGACATAGTCTGAAAATGAACGTGAGTTTGATATGCGATCTTGATCAGACAACAACTGATCTTCGTATATCACACTCACCATTTAACAGCTGGAGCGCCCTTTTACTCCTCCTTGGGGCTCCTGGCTTAAAAATCCTATTAATGCCGCTCTCACTCCCTTGGAGAGTCCATCAGTTTGGCATAGGATTACCTTTCAAGCCTCCCTCATCCTGTTAAGTGGGGAAAATGAGAGCATCAGATTTAAAATCTCTCTCTTTCCTCCTCTTAATCACCCCCTGTAGATCGGGTTTGGGTTTGGATGAAGGTTTAGGGATATGGCTTAAGGGTTTTGGGTTATCACTTATGTATTGACCTCCGGGTCCTTTGTACTTGTATCTTGTAATGTAATCCTGACCTTCGGGTCTTTATCAATGAAATGTTCTCTTATTCCATTGTTGTGTAAAATTCCTGTATCTTTATGCGATTTTAAGCTTTAATCTTCTGAATATTACTTGTAAATCTTGCTTGTTTGAATATCAGCTTAATCGACTCATAAAGATGTAAAATAACCCAACTGATTTAATCAGATATTCCTTTTAAAATGAGCGTTTCCTTTAATCTGATAAACCTTAAATCTGATCAGTTCCTTTAATCCTGATAATCCTGTAGATCGATCGATTTCTCACATCGGTTCCTTGATCGATCTTCCGATCGATTGAGATACCAAACTCAATGATTTCTTTCAACTTTGGTTAGTCTCTTAACCGGTGGTTTCGAGATCATTCCGTCAAACATTTTAGGTGCATTTTCTCCAAGATCCGAAGTCCTAGCTCATTGCATAATTCTTTGAATCGATCTCAAATTTAGTGGCTTGGTTAGAATATCGACTTTTACGTATGTCATTATGAATCTTTTCCATTTCGATATTCTTCTTTTCAACATGATCTCTTATAAAATGGTGTCGACATCCACATGCTTGCATCTCTTGTGTGTAGAACGGGATTCGAGTGATTGATTGCAATAGCACTATTATTTGTCGCGAAAAAATAGGTACATTGTTAGCTTCAATGTTATAATCCCTCATTCGCCGACTAAGCCAGAGCGATTTGGGAACAACGAACTTTCTATGACCATATATTCGCTTCAATAGTAGATGTATGAATCGATGTCCTTCTTTGAAAACCACGAGATCGGTTTACTTCCTAAGAATCGACATGTTCCCGAGGTGGATTTTTACGTCAATCTTGCAACCTCCATAATCAGTAATCGAGAATACCCACTAAGCACTAGATTATCATCGATGGGTAAAATAAACCAAGATTTACCGTCCTTCAGATACTTAAGAATCCGCTTAGTTGCTTCTAGGTGGCTTATCATTGGATTTGCAAAATCGCACATACACCTCTGCGAAGGTTATATCCGGTCTACTTTGGCGGTCGGTATAGTAGAGATCCAATGAGAGCCCTATATTCCTTTCGATTTGTTTTCGACCATCCTCATCGGATCCATCTTGAATCCGGTCATCATAGGAATTTTGGCTTCCTTACAATTTTGAACTCAAACTTAGCCAATAAATTCCTAGTGTACTTTTGCTTGGCGAGATGAATATCCCTTACGCACTTTGTTTTACTTGAAGACCCAGAAAGTAATTCATCTGACCCATCATGGACATCTCGAATTTCCCTTGCATCAGTTTGCTGAATTTTTCACATAGACTCTTGTTAGGAGATCCAGAAGATGATGTCATCTACGTAGATCTGTACCATCAGAATATCTTTTCCATCTTCTATTCGAATAAGGTTCGTCCTTTGTTCCTTTAGTGAACCCACTATTGATCAAGAACCGAGAGAGTGTATCATACCAAGCTCGAGGAGCTTGTTTGAAACCATAGAGAGCTTTTCTTAAAGCGGTACACTTGGTTGCCCTTTTCAAAGCACGGAGGTTGTTCGACATAAACTTCCTTTGCTAGTACCCCGTTTAAGAAAGCACTCTTTACGTCCATCGATACCACAGTGAACCCTCTGGTGGAAGCATCGCCCGAGAAACTTGACCGAATGGCTTCTAGCGGCGGCCCGTGCAAAGGTCTCATCATAATCAATTCTTCCGATTGTGAATACCCCTTAGCAACAAGTCTTGCCTTATTTACGGTGATGACGTTTTTCTCATCTCTCTTGTTCTTGAATACCCCGCCGTGCCAATAACGTCTTGATGACTTGGTGCATCTACCGGTTCCCAAACTTGATTTACATTTATTTGTTCGGCTCTTTCGCATGGCTAGAATCCGACTTTGCGTCTTGTAGCAAAGCTTCCTCTATTGTTGTTGGTTCCTTCATAGGCGGATAATAACAACAATACATGCACTTTCACTGTCGATATCTAGTTTTAACTTTATCAGATGGGTCTCCGATTATCAGATCAGTTGGATGACTGGTTATCCAGGTCCTTCTGTTCTGATTTGCGTTTTGGAGATCATCGTCCGTTTCTGATAAAATTTCATTACTAGCGATTGGGAGTGGTGCAGAGTTATGATCCACTTGATAAGAACAAGTCTCAGCTGATGTTGGACTCATCATGTGCTGATGTCTGTTCGTGGGAACTTCAGATGTTCCCCCTGAACCGGATGGTTCAGTTGATCTTGATCTCAAGCCTCAATCGACGCTTCTTCATCGACGTTTTTTTTTTCGTACCTTAGGATCGAATGATCGGTGAATCGACTAGATCTGGAATGTATATCGTTACAGTTTCTGATTCTTTTTCCTTGATCGTTAGCTGATCCATTTTCTGAACATCAGGTTCTTGTTGATCAGGTACATCTTGTTCTGCGGCAGATTTCTCTTGATCAGAAGATGCTTCATCAAAGACTACATGGGGTGTTTCTTCCACAAGTAGGGTTCGTCTGTTGTAGACCCTGAAAGCCTTGCTAGATGAGGAATATCCTAGAAATATACCCTCATCGACTTGGCCTCAAAAGTCTTCAACCCGACTCTTCCCATTGTTGTGTATGCAAGCACTTACACCCAAAAAAACATGGAAGTAAAGACCACGAGGTTTTTCGTCCTTCCACGGTTCATAGGGTGTTTTGTAGTGAGCCTTAGTCGGAAGACATCATTACGAGTATGGCATGCGGTGTTGATTCTTACGCTTGAAAACGGCTTGGTATCGCATGTTAAACTAACATTGTGCGGCGAACTTCTTTGAGGAGTTACGTTCCTCCGTCCGGCTACTCCATTTTGTTGAGGCGTCCTCGCGGTGATGTTTCATGTTGTATACCAAACTTAGAGCAAAAATCGATAATAAAAAGAGTTGTAAATTGCATACCTTTATCGATCGATTTTTACTACTCGACACCCTTCTCATTTTGTAATCGTTTTAGCGACTCGGGTATCTTCGTAGTCGTCTCATTCTTCTTGTGTAAGAATATAACCCTGTAAACTTGGAATAATCATCCACGATTACTAGAGTATATTTCGTCCGTTGAGACCGGTGGTGTAACTTGGTCCGAATAGATCCATATAAGCATTTGCGATTACTCTCTTTGGATGCGGTCCCGAATTCCCTTGAATGAAGCTTTGACTGTTTTTTCCTTTTCGACATGCGGTACATGTCCGATCCTTTGAGAATACTTCATTCGGAAGTCCTTCTACTAGAGACATCCTTCTTTATTTTGTTAAGAGTTTTAAAGTTCGGATGGCTCAATCTTTTTGTGCGAGCCAAATTGCTACTTTTGGAACTCTTGACAATTAGGCATGCATTTCTTGGGCAAACTATTTCAATCAATCACCGTGTAGATCGTCCCTTTCCTTGAACCAATTAGCAAAATCTGTTGAGTGGCTCGATTCTTGATAGTGCATTGATCGATCGAGAACTCAATCTTGAATCCGTTGTCGCGAGAATTGTGAAACGAGATAGTAGGTTGTGCCGGACCTTCGACATACGAGACTCCGATTACTTGTACATCGTCATTCTCTAAGGTTAGAACCCTTTGGTATAGCCAAAGTTATCATCACCAAAAAGTAGTACACGCTGGCCTTTTCGTTCTATGTAAGAGCCGAGGAGATGTTTGCTTCGGTCATGTGCCTTGAGCATCCACTATCGATGTACCGGATAGTTGCTTGCACACCTCCTTTGTTGGCGGACCACGCGAAACCGCAATCGGATCGGGCTTTAGGTACCCCTTTTGGATTGGGTCCGAGGGGTTAGGATTAGTTTTGGGAATCCATACAAGCGAGCACTTCTATTGTGACCAGTTAGATCGAAGGCCTGATTTGTCTCCCATATACATCAACATAATCATACATCTCTTTATATCTTTTTCGCTTTTGTATGATTATTAGTGTGAACCTTGGATGAGTTAGAAGATTTGGGATTTTCCTTTTACGTTTTGTCTTCTTCTTATCCGGTGTGGTGGTTCTGCAATGACCCTAGATTTACGATTATAGGGGTAGAATACGATTGCTACCATTAAAAGATTCATATCTTTTTAGGCATATGTGGTTTTTGCGGTTTACGAAGCATGCTTATTAGGCGGTGACCTTGATTGGGTCTCGATTGTACTTTCCTTTTACTGGTTGTCTTTTTCGATTCCTTATCATTGATTAGGTTGAGGTTTCTTCGTAAGAACTGGGTTCTTTGTTGATTTCTCGGTGATACTTTACCGGTTGGGGTCCATTTTCATTTCATACGGTTAGGCACTCGCCTTTACCGCTCAATTGGTCCTTTTCCTTATTAGATACATATTTGGCTTTTGATGTATCTTTGTCGTAAACTTCGTCTGAATACACCTTTTGAGATGAATCGGTAGGGGCTTTTTGAGGATGTGGAAGGGTTGTCATAGCCAAGTCCCTTCTTATTAATCGTTGTTCGAAAATAGGCGTTCATGTCTTGAACGGTTTTAGATGATTTTGAAAAAACCTCCATTTTCTTACGCATATTATCCTCAGATGATTTTAGACTTTCATGCTTTTAGAACAGCTCATCGAATTTTGCTTGTAGGATTTTGAAGTCATCGAACTTCTAACGTTTGTTAATACCCGGTGATCTTTGATCTGCTTCTCTCCCGATCGAAGCTTTAACTTCGAGAATTTTAAATTCCTCGGTTGCCGACGGCGATTTCGGTGATCTAAGTTCAGAGGCTTTACATAGATCATTTTCTTTAGCAAGCTGATTATTTCTGGTCCCAACTTATCATTTTCAGCTTCCACTATAACATAAGTGTCTACTGCATTTGAGAGATCCTCAAGCAATTGCTCAGAGTAGAGCTGCAGGTCGATCTCCCCAAGCAGTGCGCCTAATGATAGCGGTGTAGAAGCGAAACGAAGCAGGTTTGGAGGTTACCTCAGATTGGTCCTCCCTGGCCATCAGGTGAGATCTCATCATCGTCTGAAGAGAATATCAGATCTTCATTTTCATAGAAGTCAACAGCACTGCTGATTAGGCAGAAGTCTTCTTCAGAGGAGTATCCAGAGTCCTCAGAGGGCAGATATGAATCGTCAATTCCTGACGTATCAGCAACCATGGCTCTTCTGTCTTTATAACGTTGCTCTCTTCTGTTCCTCTTTTCTTCCCTTTCTCTTGGCGTCAGGTCTGGGCAGTCTGCGCTATAGTGACCTGGCTTCTCACAGTTGAAGCACGCTCCTTGATCCACCGTTCCTTTCCTTCCAGGTGAATCACTCCGTCTGTATGACCTATCAGGTGATTTCCCTTTCTGATAGTAGTCTGAGCTTCTTCTATCTGATTGGTTATCTCTTCCTTCCTCCGTCAGACTATCTCTTTTCCTTTCATCTGTGATCGCCGATCATCAGATCTGGTTCTTTCTGGAGATCTGTTGGCTGATCTCCTATCTCGTCCTCGGCTATGTTGATAGTCCTTATAGAATCTTCGATACTTACCAAGTTGGACGTTTGATTTCTCAAGCTTTCTGGTAAGCAGAGCGATCTGTTCTGCCTGACTCACTATATTCCCAACAGGTTCGTTGGCCTTCGTTCTCTTCTTTGGTTGCCTTAAAAGCAAGCCCGATTTTGAAGTTGAGGCTTGGCGGGCACCTCATCTTCATCCGCTTGTCTCTCTCAATCAAATCGAACTTCGTGAGCTTTAAGGCTCAAGAACAAGCCGCTTGGCTTCATTTTTGAGATGTCTTGGCAATCCTTGATCACCGTGACCTTCATATCCCACTTCTTGGTGAGAGACCTTAGAATTTTGTAGTTGATATCTTTATCGGACATCTCTACCAAGTTCTCGAAGCTTGTTTATAGACATTATAATTCTTCCATCGAGTTCGTTGATGGTTTAGTTTGGCGACATCTTGGTTTCTCGAACTTCACGGTTAAACTTGTAGGCATACTGTCTTTTATCTATTCATTTCCTCGCGATATTATTTGAGCGAGTATCCCACAATGCTTTCATGATTTGAGATACTTAATCTTTTCTTTGGTGACCTTATCCATTGTTTTCATGATAATATGCCTTTGCGATAGTATCTAGAGTATGCGATTTCCTCTCTTCGCATCCATCAAATTTGAGCTTTTCGCACAAGACTTCCGGGGCAAAGTCTGTATCTCCAACTGCAGGGTTGTCGTAATAAATGATGATGGGTCCTCTTTCGATGACTTCCATCATTCTCCCACTGATTGAGCCTAGATGGTTGGACATATATATGGCCCAATCTGCATACTCATCGATTGAGAACTTCGGCAGATCATGATACATTCCTGAGGTGTTATCCATGCTGAGTGATTTTGGAAAATGAATAAGTTTTAAAAACGGTTTTTCAAGATCAGTTCAGTTGACCACAAATTACTAATTGACTAGGATCTTTTATTGAAATTCAAGACCACAAATTTTCCTTAATCTCTCCACATTTCGGGCTTAAACCTCTAAAATATTGTTCTTGCTTTTACCTTATGTGCATTTCTTTTTTCCATAATATACAATAATTCTTCCCTTCTCTTGAAATAAATTTTATGTTTTTGTCCATAAGCCGATGGAATATTGGCAAGAAGTTGGGAATGTAGAATAATAAGCTGCTGCTTTCATTAGTTCATCTCATCTGTCAATAGAAAATGAGATTTCATGGATAAGGAGTTGTCCCCTGCCCATTTTTAATTTCATTAGTTGACCCATCACTCTTTCCATTTCTGTTGTCCAATCAGCCTCTTCAATTTCTCTACAAATATTGATATTTATGTCACCACCTATTTTTTAGAGTGACCACATAATTTATTACTTGATATTAAATTCATTTTTATTTTTATTTGTGTGCCTTGCATATTGATGATATTTTTTATTTTATTTTTTAAAAGTAAAAACTCTTACAATTAAACAAAATGAAATTAATCATAGAGTCAATACTAAAATTAACAAACAAGACTATCCTATTCCAACAGTGAGGGAATGGAGTGTCAAAGACTAGAAAGAAATGAATCAACTTCTCACGTAATAAAGTCTACCGACGAGCATCGATGAAAGCAAAATTTTAAATAGGACCAGAGGTACTTAGAAGAATACGAGAAAATATTTTGTGCATCACTTTCACCGTACACCATTATTACTATTGCTAGTAAGAAGCCAAAATGATTATTACGAAAATGCCAAATAAATTTCTTAGGTCATGAATTGCAAAGGTTGATGTTGGGATTGTGTTAAAATAAATGAGTTTTGTTTTATCCTACATTAGATTGTGATAAAAAGAGAAAATACTTCCTAATGCTATTTAAGAAGCATTAATCTATCTCACATCGCCTTTTTTTTAAAGATAAAAATGATATTAATCGGTGAGTACAAGTGTTGTATATATATATGTATTTACATAATATAATAAGTAGAAAGAACTCTTTTTGAAAGAGTACAATTCCAGTGAAGTTGCAACCCTTCAGGTTCGACGTGACTATTCGGTGAAGTTGCACCTATTCGGTCAACGTGACTCTTTGGTGAATTGCAACATTTCGGTGCAACACTTGAGTATCTATAAATACTCAGGAAGTATGGAGGATTAATATATCGAGAATCATACTTTCTCAAGATATCGAGAATTAAATTTTCTAGAGGCAAGGAGAAATCAAGTTTCTCTAAACACTGAAAAGTCGAGTCACTCTATATATCGAATCTTTATTTTAAGTTTTATATATATACTTGTGATTTCTGCTTCTGAAATTCGTTAGAGTGTAACTATCGAATTTCCGTGGAATAAGTTTTGTATCCTGAAAGGTTAATTCCTTGTGAACCATTTACACTTATGTGAGAGGAATTAATACCTTTAAAGATAACATCATTTTTCGGTGTGCCTAACCTATTATTAACTCCATTACCCACACAAATATACAATAATTTTAAAGGTATTAAGTTTCAATAATGGAGTCGACGACGGTTAAAGCACAATTTAAACGATAAAGACGAGAGAAAGGCAGATAGGTTGATTCTCAAAGGGATGGCAATAGAAAATAATTTTCCAATCGCCTGCCATCATTTTTATTCGATTTTTCAGAATCTATGGGGAACCGACAGTTGATAGACTTGAAACAAAATACAAAGAGTCCTTGCTGAACTTGTTTGAAGACAAACTGTCAGAGACAATGACGCGTTGGTGGGCAGATCCAACGAATTTCAAAAGAAATGAAGAGAAGAGAATTGGGATGATATGTATTTCTTCCCTATTCTCGAATTCAGGCTCAAGAGAGAATTGAAAATTGAAATCTCCACCAGATCCATAGTCAAAGGCATTAGCATCAGTTGCCGAATTTTGGATCGGTGGTTATTTCAATTTTCAATTCTCTCTTGAGCCTGAACCAATGCGTCCATTCGAGAATAGGGAAAAATGTTGGTTACGAAGCGCAGAAGGTGGGTGGTGACAATGGGAGAAGATGTGTTCTTTTCTTCTCCTTTTAATCGCTGCTTGACCGTCCATCTTGATCTATAAAATGGATCAAATTAACTTTGACCTTTGGGCATAATTTATGAATTTGGCCCCAAGTCAAATGCATTGAGCCCATTGCTCTCAACCAAAAAGCACAGAAAATGGAATTGGGCTATGTTAATTTGCATTAATTACAATAATGTTATTAGCCATATAAAAATTATGGGATTTACTATCCACCGGTGTATGTTTTGACTCGTGGATAATAACCTTAATTGATTGAGATCAATGATATGGATTAATTTATTAAATAATACATGAGAGGTATTATAAATATTATTCCATAGTTATGAACTCTTGATTATGAAATATCAAATTAAGATTTGATTTAAAATCAAAGATGATAAGAGTATATAATTGTGCCTTAAGAGCACAAATTACATTTTGGATTGTAATCCGAATGGATATTAACTCTGTAATATATAATTTATGAAGGAATTATACAAGAGTTAAGGGTGACAATGAAGGTCTCATTTGAATTTGGATTTAATCCAAAAGATGTTTACTCATATAATTAGTTGAGGAATTATTTAAGAGTTAAGTGATGATAAAGACCCCACTTGAACTTGAAAGCAAAAATTGTGTTGTTTTATATTCGTTGAAGTTTAAAAATATAATCATATTAGAAGCAATGATCAAAAGAGTACGATCATGCTTGAGCTTGAGTATCTCCCAATAAATTAAATGCTAACAAAAATTATATTGGGAGATAAAATAAAAAAAATCTTGTGGAGAATAGAGCTATTACCGATTTAATAAAGATGTCTTGATTGAATCCTACTCCATCTTACTTTTAAGATTGAGTTTTCAAAGGCAATTCAATATTAGATATCGGTGAAATGGAAACATGGATACATTTCGAAGTGCATAACTTGGAAATAGTGGGGGTAAGACTATTTCGAAAGCTCTATATCTGACCTATGCACTTTCTATTATCACAACAAGTTGAGGTTGGATTCTAAAATCCTTAATAGACTTATAGCTCTGTGGGATGCGTTGTGGACATTCCTGATGAGTCTACCTATGCAAGTAGAGAAGTGAGAGGCCGCTTCTTAGGGATTATGTCGGTAAGATCCTAGAGTACTTGCTAGGATAAGCTAGACCAGGATAAGCACAAGACCCATTACGAATTGGTGCTGCCAAAATAAAGGAGCAAGAAATCATATGCGACGAGAATATGATTCCATAGTGTTTCATGTTCAACCATAAGTTAAAGGCTTAGTCCACTTCATTACTATTCGTTGCGTAAAACAAGTGTGTTTAATTTATTATTTTATTATTCTTTATTATATATTATATATGTAAATAAGTGGGGATTGTTGTATATATATGTATTTACATAATATAATAAGTCGAGAGAGCTCTTCTTGAAAGAGTACAATTTCAGTGAAGTTGCAACCCTTCAAGTCAGTGGCGGATCCAGGATTCGAGATTCGGGGATACATTTGAGTATAATTTAAAATTTAGGGATACATTTGAGTATTTTTTTCCTAATTATACATACTAAAATACAATTTTATTTTTTTAATACAAGATATAAAGAGGGGTACATTTCATTTTGGGGGTACAATTGTACCCCCATGTACCCCTCTCCCTCCGCCACTACTTCAGGTTCGACGTGACTATTCGGTGAAGTTGCACCTATTCGGTCAACGTGACTCTTTGGTGAATTGTAACCTTTCGGTGCAACACTTGAGTATCTATAAATACTCAGGAAGTGTGGAGGATTAATATATCGAGAATCATACTTTCTCAAGATATCGAGAATTAAATTTTCTTGAGGCAAGGAGAAATCAAGTTTCTCTAAACATTGAAAAGTCGAGTCACTCTATATATCGAGTCTTTTATTTTGAGTTTTATATATATACTTGTGATTTCTGCTTCTGAAATTCGTTAGAGTGTAACTATCGAATTTCCGTGGAATAAGTTTTGTATCCTGGAAGGTTAATTCCTTGTGAACCATTTACACCTATGTGGAAGGAATTAATACCTTTAAGGATAACATTATTTTTCGGTGTGCCTAACCTACTATTAACTCCATTACCCACACAAATATACAATAACAAAGGGTACTCAAAATCCACCAGTTACAAGTTTAGCTTCCCATCATACAATTACAATTGTATGCAATATATTCCCCTTGTTTCACATTAATTGTTAGTCACTTTTGAAATTTGTATAAAAATAAGAAACATGAATCTTTCTACGGTCAGGAACGGGCTTCGCCCTTCCTGACATCAGATATCCAATAAAAAATCATCACATCATTTAACTTCGCAATGAACGATATAGTTTCGCCATGAGACAAAATAATTATTTTTTAATAAAAAAATAAAATTACTAAAATATCCTTATAACATTTTTTTAATAAAAAAAATACAACATTTATAAATTTAAAAACTTAAGTCCTATTTATGTTAAATTAATAAAAAAACAATCGAAGAAATTTTTCTTCGCGAATCAAATATCAAAGAATCCTATTTACCTATTTCTTAATTTCTTCTCCATAACAAATGAAAAACTCTATTTTTTATTTTTCTTCTAAGAGATCATCAATTATCTAGATTAAAATTATTTTCTTTAGAGAGCGTAATTATTTAATTTTCCTAATGGCACACAGTGAACAAGCGTGGGAGATTAAAATTTTCTTGGATGAAGCAGTTTTCTTTGTTAAGATAATGTATATAAGGAGGAAGAGGGCGTAACAAATAGAGACAAAGCTAACTTGAATTTTGACTATTTATTGCATGTTCTTGATATGTCCAAATTTATCATTCTTTGAGCATCAAGATTCTTTCGACGAAGCAGCAAATTCATGTGCAAAATTCACACTTTAAACTAAAAACAGAGATCCAGGCATAACAAATAGAGACAAAAGTAATGGTAGAATCCACAATGGATGGATTCCACCCCTCTTCTCCACACCATCTCTACATTACTAATTTATAAAAATTCAATTATTTAAACACACTTTTACAATGGTTTATAATCATTCATCCATCCATACACCTTTTATGGGCCCCACATTCATCTAATTTCTACCTACTTTTCTCTAAAAAAATATTTTCTATCTCCATCCATTCAATTGGATGGATAACATACTCATTGGATGGACCATAATACCAATAGAAATGGAATCGTCATCGCTAAATCGTAGGTGGCTTCACCAATTTCATGGTAAAAATAAAAAGGGTTATGGGTTATTTGCATAATGCTGAAAATTTTCCGTAACAATACTTTCATGTGTTAACATTGACACGGATTCATTATTGGGTATTCGGTCTTATTTGAATATTACGAACACAAAGAATTGTTTTATTTCTTAATCAAAGGAATAAATTGACATGAAATATGTTACACTTTTTTTGGCTAATAGGTTTATATGTTGCGTCCGAGATCGTGGGGAGGTCGCCCGAGGCGAGGTGATCTCGGGCATCTTGCTGGGACTTCGCCCAAGGTAATCCCCAGGTTTGCAGGGAATTAGCTGTCTAAGTACTTCGACCTGTCATTCATAATCGTCATTTGCCGCTTTATCTCTGACTTAAACCTTTTTGAGAAAAGTTTTCCTGCGCCGCCTGCCTGATATCTATCCAGTCGTATTTAATGCTCTGTATTTGTGTCAGACTGAGGTCCGGGAGATTGCTATGGCCGCACGATCTCCGGCAGGGCCGTGATGTTTTCTTTTGGCGACCTCCGAAGTGTTTTCCTTGATAAAATTCCGTCTTCTTCACCATAGGATATTTCAGGCCGGAGTCGGCCTCGTGCAATATGCCTACAATAATAGCCCCTAGCTCGTCTTCCTATGCTCGCAAGGGAGATGAGCTACTCTCGTCTTTTTCCGCGATGTGCGAGGTGTGGAGACTTCTTGAATATGCGTGACCGTTGCCTTGGAAATTATTACGATGACGGCTGCTCGCCTCGACTGTCGAGCCTACTAGGGTAGGTAATGATGGCCCGTGACGTCCACGCACCGAATGCGAAAAGTCACGACCAGCCTCACGCGCTCTGATTTCTTCTATAAATTTCCCTCTCTCGTTATTTTCCCCTTTTTTACTCATTTCAAAAACCCTTGAGCGTTCCTATTTCTGTTGCTTATTCCGGTGACTCCTTACTAAAATTCTGGCGTCCGTTCATTTCTTTAGCTTCCGTCCGCCTCAACCATTTCATCCCAAGGTAAATTCAAGCTTCTTTCGTTCCATTTACCATTTCTTTCCGCAAAAATGGCTTCTGGGGACCGAAATTCTTCGAGGAGTGTGGCGGAGAGTTCCGCCCCCTCCATCGTGAATTGCCGTGACGGAAATTTGCAGATGGGGAACGAGGCGTCCGTAGTCGAGGTCTCTTAAAAAATGGTGAGTGAAGTACCCGTACCGATCCGCGGTGAAGTTACATCCAAGAGGCGTCGCCTACGCCGTGCGGTAAACGAGCCCCCAGCCTAGATTCATGCTGCCGCCGAACCTGAGATTCAAAATTTAGAAAGGCGGGAGATGGTGTGGATGTTCCGACCTCGGGGTCCATTGACTCTGCTGAATTCGATTTCCTCTCGGACGAGGTCATTCCTGATGTTCCAAGCGAGGATGATGAGATTGATGAGGTCGATCGCAAGTTGCGACTTCAGGAGAGCATGGCTGTTGGTCTCGGTGCTAACGAGTCTTACACGTGTATGGGGGGGAATACACGTGTTCAGTGTTTTTAAAACTTTTTCTTACTGAGGTCAGCTTGGGTCAGATAATCCTGAAGATTAGGTACTGAGAAGCACAAGTTGCTCTGAGTCAAAGTCTCTCGAGGCAGTGATCCCGAAGCCGCTTTCGAAACCTCAAGATAATCCCAACTGAGTCCTGAGTGTCAGAGATCCTGAGTTGCTTGGATCAGATAACTAACTTACTGAACCCTCAGATGAGTAAGTTCAGTTTGGTAACTATCTGTTCTAGCTACTCAGATGTGCGGAATGGTTGGCCCTTAGTTTATACTCGTTTTAAGCTTTGCTGAAAACCATCCCTTTATGAAATAGTGATTAGGCTGTGATTCAATTACATGCAACTTCAGTGGATTGATTCCAACTGAATGTCAGTGAAAAGTATGCTTTCAAAATCAGGTCAATGAAACGGTTAAGCCACGAGATAAGGAAAGCAATAAATAACACAACAATTATAGTGGTTCGAGGAGACTCAAGCTCCTCGTCCCTCTCTCTCGATCCTCGAGAGAAATTCACTAATCACTTCGAGGCTTTTCGACTACCTCGCATAGTTTACTTACTCAACTTTCCTACGAGCTTTACGATTACTCCACGTAGTTTACTTACTCAACCCGACCTTGAGCTTTCTGACTACCTCCGTAGTTTACTTACTCAAACACAAACAAGCTTTCAGACTACCCCTGTAGCTTACTAACTTCTCCTCTAGAGTTTTCTGACTACTCCGCGTAGTTTACTAACTCTTTACAACCCTTTCTCACCAACAAACACACTCCAACTACCTTCACAAGGGTTTGGGGTTTCTCGGTTGGTTTCCAACTAGGATGAGATATCCTTTACAATGAAGCACAATGCAAAGGGTTAGGATATCTCGACTAAGCTTTGGATAAATCTTATCAAGCTAGGCTTAGTATAGTGAGCTCTCTTCGATATAAAAGCAC
The DNA here is from genome assembly GCA_037126765.1 of Stenogyne calaminthoides. Taxonomy (NCBI): domain Eukaryota; kingdom Viridiplantae; phylum Streptophyta; class Magnoliopsida; order Lamiales; family Lamiaceae; genus Stenogyne; species Stenogyne calaminthoides. The sequence goes on along the minus strand of JBBCBC010000002.1, from coordinate 7,387,056 downwards.
TTGGGAAATTCTAGGTTTTTCGAGTGCTTTAAATTGCAGTAATAAGTTTGAGCTCTTGAGTTGCGTATAAATTTCCCGTAACCTTACAATGTAGAGGGTCACCAGTATTTATAGGCATACACCAAGTTCACTCTTGAAAACTATCCGTTGGAGAGATAGCTCCGTGAGTTCCCTCTTATGGTGTGTGAGAACGGCTATATTTAGGGTTTGAAACTCCTAACACGTTTTAGGCAATAGCCTTTCATGTAGCCGGTCTTCACTTTTTTGCATTCTCGAAATTTTGTACATCGACATCTTTTCAAATGACACATCCTTTTGTCGAGTGTCGGTATAGTGCGATGTTGTCTTCTTTTTTGACTTTTTGTCTCCGGTTAAAGGTAGACACCTTCAGCGGCTCTTTTGGTTACAAACTCGAGTTTGATATAACCTTAACAACACTTCCGACTTAGTTCCTTTTTACTGCATTTGAATGTCTTGGCGAGATATCTATTCTTCTAAGGAATCGCGATCTTACCGATTGCATCCGCCCGGATAGATATATTGATTGCCTTGGAACATTGAGGTTTATAGTGAGCATTGATTATATTCTTGAGTCTTGATAATTTCGTGCCTTCGATATTCTTGATCTCCGGTCTTGATCTTGCGTCTTGAGTCTTCGAGTCTTGAGGTCTTTTGAGTCTTGAGTCTTGAGTCTTCTGAGATATCTTGGTGATATCTTGAGTCTTCATCTTTGAGTCTTGATTCCCTCGATTTCATCTTTGTGTCTTGATATCTCGATTTCTCCTTTGAGTCTTGAAACTTCGGTTTCATCTTTGAAACCCGTTTCTTGAAACATATCTTGAGCTCTTGAGTCTTGAGAACCTATCTGATCTATATCTGGCGACTATACATTTTTGCGGATAACATCCTGAATACTCTAAAAACCGAATCGACTCAACTATCAAGATCATTACGAACATGTCATACTCGGGGTTTTGGGATCTTAATCAAAATCATATATCTTTTATTAAATTCATCTCCCAACAATTTTTTTTTTGATGATGCCAAAACCTATCTTGTTACAAACATATAACCTATACTCAGGTTTCAGTTTATTCTATTACAAGATTGGTTAACAATTTTCAACAATCTTCCCCCTTCAATGATGAGTTTCCAAACAATTTCAGAGGGTCTCTCAACAATTAATCATTCAATAATTTCTTCAGTAATGAATCTTCTTAATAGTTCATCACTGAATACTTAAACAATTTCCCATAAACAATTAATTTCAGAGACATTCATTCAGACATATCAAATATAAAAGACATGTAAATAAGATAATGATATATTATCTTTTGAGTATAAATGATAAATCTTCATTGATGATTGGTTTGAGTTACAGATTACAATGAGTTTATCAACAAAATAAAAAAGACAAAAAATTAAAGATTACAGAATCTTCAGAGTCTCCAGTCTTCAGATTTTGGCTCTTACGCTTCTGATACGCTACTTCTTCAACTTCATCGGCCGGACACCTCGTGTCGAACATTCCAAAATATCTCTTCAAATTTCATTTCTCTCCTTGATGATATCCGAATTTTTTTTCTGTTAGACCCAACCGACCAAAGATATCTTGAGCAATTTCTTGAGTAATGGCCTTCTCATTTACCAAGCCATTACCAAGTCTTGGAGGAGGGTAGGAGTATGGACCGGGGGCTTCAATCTGCACATTTCCTTCATCCGCTAGGTTCATCCAGCTCTGGAGATATTTTGGATAGAAGGTTAGGAGATATTCTATGAAGGCTTCATTCTGCTCTGAGCTTTCCCCTCTCCATTCCCTGAGAACATCATAATAGAACCAGAAGGTTCTCTTGACCTCTTCCCACATATCGTTGAGTTTGATGGGCATCCATTTATCAACGTGGGGCCATTTCAGCGCTTTTGATGTCTCTTTCCTCTTGCTCGCAAACTTCTTGAATCCACTCCTTCGCCTTAGCTCCTCTTCAGTCTTCTTTCTTATCACAGGCACGCCTGTGACTGAAGCGGCAGCTTTCTTAGCTTGTTCTATCTAAAGTGTCTTCAGAGCATTCCTCGTATTGAAGACTTTCTTCTGAGCCTGACCTTCAGACTCTTCGATATCTTCAATCAGCTTCCTCTGAACTAGCTTAGAAGCCTTAGCTCGCTTACTTTCAGGTTGAACAACACCCAAGGCTTTCCTTTTCATTGGCATTTCAGCAGCAGCCTGGCTTGTTCCAACCTTTGCTCTAGCACTTAGTTTCTCTCTTGCAACATCAAGCATAGTTTGCTCAGAGACTCGAGTGTAGATAGGCTTCTCCACCTGAGCAAATTTCATCTTCTCATTAGCTTCGACTTCTTTTAAGACTTTGGTTATAATGTACATTTCAGCATCTTTCTGAGCCTTTTTCTCCATTGTACGTGCCAATAACTTCCTGAAGTCTTCACCTTCCTTTTCCCCCTTCTTAGCACCGTACTTTGGAAGAAGTCTGGAGAGTGCTGTGTCCATGTGATATTGCTCTTTGCTCACACAGCGCACCTCCCCTGCTAGCTGATCTTGCTCATCTTCGGCCTCTTATGTGGTTCTTAGCCCACGAAAAATTCTTGAACAGGATGGGCAACCGGCGGAGAGAGCTTCTTTAAGCATCTCTGTCATCTTGGTCATGAGCACTGAGCTCATTTCCTCAACAGCAGATTTGATCATCACTTCATTTCTCTCTGCCAATTTCACCTCTAGAAATGCAGTTGTCTCCTGGTGCTTCTGTTTCATTTTCAAAGATTGAAGCTCGACCTTGACTCCCTCCGGCTTTTCATTCACTTTTCTTCCATGGAGGTCATCGTGAGGTCGAGTGTTTTGGATTAGCACCGGCTACGAAGAGTGACTAAGACTTTCCATCTCGAGCTTGGTTGACAATGTTTCTTCCATCGATCAATCTTGTTGACATTGGCTCAACCTTCTCAAGTTTTTCCATCACGGGGGGTGAGGTCGATCTCGGGAACATACGCACCTCTGTCTTTGTTTGATCATCCGAGGTTGGACACAACTTGAGGGTCGGTCACTTTTGAGCTTGACTTCATCACGAGCTCCAGTCTCCGTGAGCCTCGATCTGTTTATCGAACAATTGAGAATTAAAGATAGAACTTTCGATTATCTTTGGCATAATTTTGAATAGTGCCAAAAAGGTACTGAAGAGTGCTAACCGATCGAGGTTGACCAATTCGGGTTGATCGGCACCGAAGTCTCCTTTTCCATCGAGGCGATACTCGGCATCTCCCTGTTGGTCCCCATCTCCATCTTGAGATTTGTCTCCATTGCTAGGGGCACCAACCCGGTAGCTTTCCTCTCTCTAACTTCCTCACGAACCAACTCATCAAAATCGAGTTTTTCATCTCGAGCTTTGTCCTCCCAACCACGAGAAGTCGGTCTGGGAAATTTGTCTCCTCATTCCACCGGTCTTCCCCTCTGAATCTTGCAATATCAAGCATCTTCGGGAAGAGTCGATTGAGGATGAACTGATCGTCCTTAATCTGAAGAAGACATCTTGCAGATCAGGGTATGAGCTGAGCTCAGGGTAGCGGTCAAGAATGAACCGTTCCCCCTTGCTCTTCCACTTGCCTTCTTCAGCCTCCCCTTTCTTCCATCTCGGGCTCTCTGGTTCAGTTGAAGCATCTGCTGAGGGATCTAGAAGTAAATCACTCAGGAGCTCATCAAGAATATTCTGCTCCTGAGTTTGTTCTTGTGCTTTAGAGATAACCTGAGCCAAAACTTGCAATGGTGAACTCTGAGCGGTTTGGCCCTCAGGTTGAATCTCCTCAGAATCACTGCCATCTTCATCGGTGAGAACCACCAATCTTCTGCGCTTTGGGGCAATGTCCTTCTGCTTCATCATTTTTGCACCCTGCTCCATCTTTGCCTCCAACAAAACCTTCCCCCTGGTTTGTTGAGTCTCTTTAGCAGCAACAACTTTAGGTGATTCTGCTTTCTTTTCTCTCTTCCCCCTGATGGCCTGCTTCTTTGCAGCAATGGGCTTGAATAGCACCTTGGACTTAGGGAATGGGGTCGAATTGGCAAAGATATCCTCCTCCTGTCTGGACATCTCCAAAATATAAGCAATTTTGGTGGCATGGTGGATCTTGCCTTTCATCGTGATAGCCCCATTGACCTTCTTTAAGACTTTGGCTTGCTCACTCACCATCTGAATCAAAAATTTGAGCCAGTTGAAGTCAGTGGTGGGTGAGGCCTCGATTGCCGCCATCAATCTGAGCTTCGGGGTACTGATCTGCTCAAAACTCCCCGCAAGACTCATGATGCTTTTGCTCACAATATCCATCAAAACTCGATATTGTGGCTTCAAGTGCCTCTTATGCAGTGTCGCCTCAAATTTAACAGGATTCTCAGCAATCCTATCTAAGTACTCCTGCTCTCTACCCAACATATACATCGCAGGATCCTCTCCTTTATCACAGAGCTCAAAAACATCATTTAAATTCTTTGGAATAATGTACAAATCCCTCTCAAAATCGATGTATTTTGATAAATGCTCTAAGTGTGATACAGTAATCACGGAATGCATACCATCCTCTTCATCTATTCTCATATTACAGATGAATTCGATTACCTCTTTCGCATACTCTTGATCCGGTCGGCTTGCGACTAGATGAGTGAGTTTAGCTAGTCGAATCATATGCAGAGCCTCTTCTTCTGGCTTTGAGTTGGTTGTGCTATCGAGCGAGACAACGAACTCGTACCATGGCTTGTTAGTTTCGGCTAATCTTTCGAACAAGGTAGGAGCCATTTTGGATATTGAAGATTTAGGGTTTTGGAGTTTTCTGGGCAAAGGGATTTTCAATTGCAGAGGATTTGGGAACGAAGGGTTTGATAAAATTTTGGCTTGAATGGCTTATTGGGGAATATATAGCTTTGAGATCGTGGGGAATCACGTTGGTTAGGTGAAAAGCAACGGTTGAGATTAATCTCTGATTAATCGGGTATACGAACAGACGATCTCCGAAAAGTAAGCCGCCAATATATCCTTATTGGTCAAGAAATGTAATGAGCATTTAATGATTTGTTGACCTTTCGAATTTCAAACGATCATAAAAAACATTCCTTAGGTGTTTTGTATTTATTGCAAATGATTACTGAGCTTCACTTAAGCAATAAATGAGTTGCATGAGTCATTACTTCTTCAGACTAATTTCTCTCTATTAGTCTTCGAAAATCTTGACCTTGATAAAATGTCGATGATAATCGAAAATCTTGAATGGGTTCAAGATGCTCTTTGAAAATCTTGACCTTGAAGAACTGAAGTTTTCGAGACTCGATTCGGTATTTCCATTTTATCCGAGCTTCTCGGTAGAATTATGAGAAAACTTCATGTATCCGAAAACCTTCAATTTTTTAGGACTTTACTCTATACACGGATCTAACATCCCTAATTCAATGAAAGTTCTGAAATCTTGATTGACCAAAGGTTTAGTCAAGATATCGACTCTCTCGCTTATCGATTATGAATTTTCTCCATCCTTATGTCCTTCTTCTCGACATGATCTCTGATGAAGTGATGTATGATATCCACATGCTTGCATCTGGTGTGCAATACTGGATTTTGTGAAATAGCAATGACACTATTATTGTCACAAAATATTGGTACTTCATTGGCTACAACTTTATAATCCCTTAATTGTTGTGCGAGCAAAGAATCGAAAACAACAAATGACTTAAATGACCATATATTAAACCGGTAATCTTGGTTTACTCTCGAGGTCCATTTTCTTCGAAAAACGAGGATATCACCTTACTTCCTAGAAATTGACACGTTCCTGTAGTGGACTTCCTGTCAATCCTGCAACCTCCATAATCAGCATCTGAGTAACCAGTTAACTCAAGGTTATCATCAGCTGGATACCATAATCCTCTATTCACTGTGCCCTTAAGATACTTCAAGATCTTTTTTTGGCGACCTCCATGTGACTAGCCTTAGGATTAGCTTGGTATCTTGCACATATCCCAACAAATAAATGTTATATCCGGCCTACTTTAACGTGAGATAGAGCAATGATCCAATGATTCCTCTATAATCAAGATGACTTCTTGATTTGCTTAATCGAGGATCCATCTTGTAGTTAGTATTCATAGGAATCCTAAGCGCATTGCAGTCTGACACCATACTTGCAATCGGATCTCGGTGTACTTTGCACGGTTGATGAATATTCCTTCCTTTGATTGTTTCACTTGAAGACCTAGAAAGAAATTCATCTCTCACATCATTGACATCTCAAACTTGCCTTTCATCGTTGTTGAAAACTTTTCACACACGGTGATGGTTTGGAGATCCAAAAATGATGTCATCAACATATATCTCGAACCCAAGAAGATATCTTCCCCATCTTCTACCCGAGCGAGTTCTATCAACGATCCCTTTGAAAAAAACCATGGTCAAGAAGAAACCGAGAAAGAGTATCATACCATGCTCTGGGTGCTTGTTTGAGACCCAACAAAGCTTTTTCCGCACTGTAAACTAGGTCATTTTTTTTTTTGAAACCGGGAGGTTGTTCCACATAAACCTCTTCTTTAAGCACAGATTCGTTCAGAAATGCACTTTTCACATCCATTTGATAGATTGTGAACTTCATGTGGGCAGCATATGCAAGAAATAATCGATGGCTTCTAGTCTTGCAACAGGTGCAAAGGTTTCATCATAATCCAAGCCTTCTTCTTGGGAATAACCTTGTGCAACTAGCCTTGCCTTGTTTCTTACAATGTTGTTGTTTTCATCTCTTTTATTCTTGAAAACCCACTTGGTTCCAATGACATTGTGCCTTTTCGGGGTCTATCTACTAGCTCCCATACTTCATTCCTTGAGAATTGATTCAAATTTCATCTTGGATAGCGGTAATCCAATGAGAATCTTGTAGAGCTTCAACAATCTCAAGAGGTTCTTTTCTCGATAGGGAAAGCGAGAATAGTGCACTCTCACCATGGAACCTTCTTGTTTTGACACCTTCGGTTAGATCACCCACAATCTGACTTGTAGGATGACTATCTAACCATTTCCTTCTTGATGTTCCTGTTTCAGTAATATCCTCAACATTTGAAATGTTAGGTTCAGTTAATTCAGTAAACTCAGGGAACAACAAAAAAGGAGAAAGGGAATCATCTTCCTCAGGGGAAATTCTATTTAGAACATTGTCAGAGACATTTGTTCCCCTTTGGTTGATAGATTCAGAATTTGCCTCAGCTGTGACCACACCTTCATTGGCATCACATACCTGAGTCTGAACTGGTGTCTGTTCAGATTGGTCACCTTTGGAGTGTTGGTTTTCCTGAGTCTCACCATCCTGAACTTCTTTATCTGAGTCTGAGTCATTCCAATCATAGGATGTGACTGACTTCTTCTTTTCGAGTTAGATTGGATGATTTATCTTTCATTTGAGGGCTTAATCTGGTGATCCTCTTTGTCAGTTCATTTGCATCATGTTCCTGTTTCTTCTGAACACAGGTAGATTCATCAAAAACAACATGAGGTGTTTCCTCCACAATAAGAGTCCTACGGGTTGTAAACTCGAAGCTTTTCTTGATTTGAGAATATCCTAAGAATATTCCTTCATCGACTTTTACTATCAAATGTTTTCAATCGATCTTTACCATTATTGTGTATGAAACACTTGCAACCAAACACACGAAAGAAAGAAATAAGAGGCTTCCTTTCATTCCAAAGTTCATAAGGCGTTTTGCCTTGACTCTTTGTCAGCATGGATGCATTACGTTAGTAGCATGCGATTATTGATGACTTCACCCCAAAACCTTTTAGGAATATCCTTCACCGGTATCATTGTTCTTGCAAACTTCTTTAAGAGTCCTTCTCCTCCTTTCAAAGAACACCATTTTGTTGAGGGGTCCTTGCGGTGATGTTTCATGTGAAATTCCATTTCTTTGCACAATAATCGATATGATATGATTAATAAATTCGGTTCCTTGTCAAATCGATTTTGACCACACTCGATTTTTTCTCAATCTCGAGCCTTTTCAAGAACTCTGGCAAACTTTATATCGAGTCTCTTTCTTCTTGAGTAAGAATATGACCCAAGTAAATCTTGAGTAGTCATCAACTACTACCAATGTGTATTTTCCGCCATTAGTGCTCCTTTGGTGTTATAGGACCAAAAAGATCCATATGCGATGAATCAAGTATGCATCGATTGGAAACATCAACTTTGCTTTTAAATGATGCTTTAACTTGTTTTCCTTTTCGCACGCATCACAAATATGTTCCTTCCTGAACACTTCATTAGGCAACCCTCTTACAAGAGCTAATCCGCAAGCTTGTTCGGGGTTTTAAAATTCGGTGATTCATTCTTTTTATGCCATAACCAACTGGTATCTGTGGAACTTTTAGCAAACAAACATGTATCTTTAGGAGTTGAACTCCAATCGCCAAGATACACATTTCCTTTTTTTCTTGTACGGTCAAGAATACTTTTCGTGATGTATCATCTTTCACAAAACATAAGTTCTTAGAGAACTCAACATTAAAACCTTTATAATGAAATTGGCTAATTGAAAGCAAGTTATGCTTCAATCCGGATACATATGAAACACCATGGATATGAACGAGTCGATTTCCAAAGTTCCATATCCTTTGATCATCCCTTGGAGTTATCTCCAAAAGTGATCTGTGGGCCTCTTTGTTCAACATAGTCACTGAATATCTTCTTGAATCCTGTCATATGTCTTGAACATCCACTGTCAAGATACCATACATCAGGAGCTTTTTCATCTCTTCTCATCAGTGCCATGTGATCTTTCATCAGCTTAGTGCCCTTGTTTTCCTCCTGAAAAACAGATCAATTTTTAGGTACCCAATTTGTGTAGGGTCCTACAAGGTTAGATGTACCTTTCGGAATCCAAATCTGCCTGACAACTCTAATCACTTTAGAGTGACTAATTTGTCTTCCATAAACATCAACATACACATTTACTACTTTGAGTGCCTTAGTAGTTTTCTGTGTATGTGTGCTTGATTTAGCATGAACATGGGCTTTTGAATTCTTATTTGGTTCAGGCCTTATGTTCATTTGCTTTGGCTTCTGTGCAGCCGGTCTAAATCTTTGTTGACTCGGGTTCAGATAACCTTTACCCTTAGGCAAGTGGGGTTCATGTTATGCATCTTTGAAATCTGGTCTTTCAAAGATCTTTGAAGACTTGGTCTCTTCGATTGAGAATGTCTCGATGAGTGTTTCTCATCCGAGGATTCCTCTGATGGTTCGATGTGGAGCCTTTTCAGTTTGCATTCTTAGCCCTGTGGCTTTGAAGTACTTTCGACACTTTCCAATCGAAAGTGCTCAGGTTTTCTAGCCTTCACCTGAGGTTTGGGCTTTCCTACCTGATCATTCAGTTTTACTGAGACCATATGTCTTTTTCCCTTGTCTACAACCTTGGGCATTACTTCAGCTTGAAGTGTAGGTGCCACTGGTTTTATAAAGATTGTCTTCTTGCTACTTGATGCAGCATTCAGATGACCTTGTGAGGTTCCCCCTGGAATGTATCCCAATCCAGTTTTTATAGTCACAGATCTCTGGTAACTCTGAATTTCATCTATTACATTAGATGCATTATTCAATAGAGTTAACTTCTTCTGTGCACTATCCTCATAGTTCTGTAGAGTTTCATGCTTCTCAGAGAGGTCATTGAACTTAGTCCTGATTAGCTGAATCTCTTCAGTGGATTTCTCTAGCTTTTCAGTTAGGGTCATTATCAACTTCTCTTTCTCTGAGAGTTGTACTTTCAGAACATCCAGTTCATCAGTAGCTCCCATTAATTGAGAAGTGATTTCAGTATTGCTAGAGTCTTTCCATTTTAGATTTTCAGCTTTCAGTTCCTTATTCTGCTCTTGAATTTTATTTAGCAGTTCTTGTAAAATAGCATAGTCCTTCATCAGATTCTCAAAAGAATCCATCAGGTCAAAATGACTGTTTTCAGTGGAACTTGAAAACTCTTGTGCTAGTGTAGGAGCAACAACAGAGAAAGAAGAGTTTACCTCCTCAAAGGCCATCAAGCGGATGTCATCACTTTCCTTCATGCGAGAATATTTCATCCGAAGAGCTAGATCCTCCCTCGAGTGTTCTTCTTACGCAACCATGGCCTTTTTGCTAGAGAACTTCTTGTCTCTTTTAGCTTGCCTTTCTCTTCTCTCCTTAGCACTCAAATCTGGACAATCATCTTCGAAGCGACCTTTTCTTTTTGGCGGTTATAGCATCTGTTGGTATCATCATCGATCACTTTCTTCTTTGGACTTGGAGTCCTTCCTTTTGGATGAAGATCCCTCGAACTTTTTCAGGTCTTTCTTCTTCTCGGTTGATCCGTCCTCGGGTTTCTTCCAATTTTGTGGTTCTGTAATAGCTTTTGTATTTTCCAAATCTACTATTAAGTCTTTCAAACCTCCTTGCCATCGGTCTAGCTTTTCCTCAAGCTCATCCCGATTTTTTGGCATGGGGTTCTCGAACTCTCTAGTTTTCTGAGGTTTTATCTTTGGCCTTTAAAGCCACATTCTTACTAGATGATGAATCATCTTTCTTTGTCGACCTTTTTGGATTTCTTATTAATTACAAATTCATAGGCCTTCAAATTTCGAGAGAAGACTTGTTGGTATGGCATTGAATTAATGTTCTTGGTGTTTTCAATCACCCCGCATGAATATCCCATTTCTTAGAAAGACCTCTAAGAATTTTCAATGCAACTTCTCTTTGTGGATATTTCTTTCCAAGTGCATTTAGATCATTCATGATGCTAGTGAATCGACTTTCAATTTGTCTATTGATTCACCATCATCCATTTTCAAAACTATCAAACTTTCCAATTGCCACCGAAAAGTTTGTTCTCTTTTATATGATCTGTGCCTTGGCACATTACAGTTAGTGTATCCCAAATCTCTTTAGCAGTATTATAGTGAGAGATCATTCCCATCACACCATCATCAATTGTCTTTGTATAGTGTGTCTTTTTGCAATGTAGTCTAGATTGACTAACTTTTCTCCTCAGAGTCGGGTTGGTCATCGACTTAGGAAATTTCTTTCTAGATCAATTCTCTCATCTTCATTCCTCCGGGATTCACGACAAGAATTGGAATGGTCCTTGAGAGACCACTCTCCACATACGCTCATGTTTGGAATACAGGTGAGCCTGCATTCTCAGTCTCCATAGATCATAGTTCTCCACTGAGAACATGGGAAGTTTTTTAGAAGACATTTTTATTTGAGCTTTTTGAAAAGAAAATTCAGCAAATAAGATCAGTTCAGATAGACCACAAGTATTTTTGAAAATAAAACTTTGGTCAACAAAGCGGGTGGTCAAGTTGAACCACTGCTCTGATACCACTTGTTGGTCCCGGTGCTAACGAGTCTTACACGTGTATGGGGGAATACACGTGTTCGGTGTTTTTTAAAACTTTTTTTTCTTCGAGGTCACTTGGGTGGATAATCTCAAGATTAGGTAATCGAGAAGCACAAGTTGCTCGAGTCAAAAGCTTCATCGAGGCGGTGATCCCGAAGTTGCTTTCAGAAACCTCAGATAATCCCAACTGAGTCCTGAGTGTCAGAGACCCTAGGTTGCTTGGATAAGATAACTAACTTACTGAACCCTCAGATGAGTAAGTTCAGTTTGGTAACTATCTGTTCTAGCTACTTAGATGTGCGGAATGGTTGGCCTTTAGTTTATACTCGTTTTAAGCTTTGCTGAAAACCTTCCCTTTATGAAATAGTGATTAGGCTGTGATTCAATTACATGAAACTTCAGTGGATTGATTCCAACTGAATGTCAGTGAAAAGTATGCTTTCAAAATCAGGTCAATGCAACAGTTAAGCACAGATAAGGAAAGCAATAAATAACACAACAATTATAGTGGTTCAGAGACTCATGCTCCTACGTCCACTCTCTCTGATCCCCAGAGAAATTCACTAATCACTTCTGAGCTTTCTGACTACCTCACGTAGTTTACTTACTCAACTCGGCCCTGAGCTTTCTGACTACTCCACGTAGTTACTCAACCCGACCTTGAGCTTTCTGACTACCTCCGTAGTTTACTTACTCAAACACAAACAAGCTTTCAGACTACCCCTGTAGCTTACTAACTTCTCCTCTAGAGTTTTCTGACTACTCCGCGTAGTTTACTAACTCTTTACAACTCTTTCTCACCAACAAACACACTCCAACTACCTTCACAAAGGTTTGGGGTTTCTCGGTTGGTTTCCAACTAGGATGAGATATCCTTTACAATGAAGCACAATGCAAAGAGTTAGGATATCTCGACTAAGCTTTGGATAAATCTTATCAAGCTAGGCTTAGTATAGTGAGCTATCTTCGATATAGAAGCACTTGGGAAATTCTAGGTTTTTCGAGTGCTTTAAATTGCAGTAATAAGTTTGAGCTCTTGAGTTGCGTATAAATTTCCCGTAACCTTACAATGTAGAGGGTCACTAATTTATAGGCATACACCAAGGTCACTCTTGAAAACTATCCGTTGGAGAGATAGCTTCGTGAGTTCCCTCTTATGGTGTGTGAGGAACGGCTATATTTAGGGTTTGAAACTCCCTAACACGTTTTAGGTAATAGCCTTTCATGTAGCCGGTCTTCACTTTTTGCAGTCTGGAACTTTTGTACATCTGACATCTTTTTCAGCGACCTGTCACTGTCAGTGTCAGTATGGTATAGTGTTGTCTTCTTCTTTTTGACTTTTGTCTCCAGTTAAAGGTAGACACCTTCAACCGCTCTTTTGGTTACAAACTCTGAGTTTGATATAACCTTAACAACACTTCTGACTTAGTTCCTTTTGTCTGCATTTGAATGTCTTGGCAGATATCTATTCTTCTAAGGAATCACGATCTTCTCAGTATTGCATCCTTCAGATAGATATATTCAGTGCCTTGGAACATTCAGGTTTATACTGAGCATTCAGTATATTACTGAGTCTTCAGTAATTACTGTGCCTTCAGTATTCTTGATCTTCAGTCTTCAGTCTTCAGTCTTGCGTCTTCAGAGTCTTCTGAGTCTTCAGGGTCTTCCGAGTCTTCAAAGTCTTCTAAGTCTTTACAGATATACTGACTGATATACTGAGTCTTCATGCCGAGTCTTCAGTTCCCTCAGTTTCATACTGAGTCTTCAGTATCTCAGTTTCTCACTGAGTCTTCAGAAACTTCAGTTTCATACTGAAACTTCAGTTTCTTCAGAAACATACTGAGCACTTCAGAGTCTTCAGAACCTATCCTGATCTATATCTGCTGACTATACATTTTGCAGATAACATCCTGAATACTCTAAAACTGAATCCTGACTCAACTATCAAGATCATTCTGAACATGTCATACTCAGGGGTTTTGGGATCTTAATCAAAATCATATATCTTTTATTAAATTCATCTCCCAACAATAGCTCAGCGTCCTCACGACGTGGTTCCCAGGCCGACCCAGGTCCGAGAAGAGAGTATATTCACCGCGAAGAATGTGACCAACTCGGTGACCGAAGCTGAGCTCTTCGTTTGGCGGGACAAGCTTCAGGTTCCAAGCGATGTCCATTTCTGGGTTCCTAAACATGAGGTTGACTATGGCGACCTAGTTCCCGATGGGTGCGTGGCGATGAATTACGATACGAAGAAGGCTGGACTTCGCTTTCTGCTTCACCCTATGGTCACCTCGCTGTTGTGGTTCTGGGGTTTAGCCCCGACACAGATTACTCCAAATGGGTGGAGTACTATTATTGGGATCTTGTCATTGTTTGGTCACGTTCAGCCCCGAGCATTCCCTTCTGCTAAAGAAGTGAACTCCCTGATTTCCTTGGCGAAGTGGGGGAAAGACCTGGGGTATTATGTGAAAGCTCATCCATATATGAAAGTGATCGAGGACCCCCCGAACAAGGTTCAAGATTGAAAAGAGAAATGGTGGATAGTGGGGGGAGCGTGGCAGAGTCCGGTCTTTGCCTTGGGGACCCTCGGATATCGCGATATTCCTAGCGATTATGTGACCTTTAGACGTAAGTCCTTTTGATCTTGTCTTTTTCCATAATACTGATTTAACTTCTTCTTCTCATCGCAGCTCCCAAGAATTCCAAGACATCCGAGATCTCGCTTCATTTCCTTGTACGACTGATTCAAATCTGCTTAATTGATCCCGATGAGCGATCTCTCACCGTTCTGCAGAGATTGAAGTGTTGGGAGTCGGCTGACCTGACTGTTCCACTTCGCTCCTCTCTGGACGCCGATATTTAAGCGACGTGAAATAATTCTAATTTCTGTTTTCATCTAGCGGCCTCCTTCTAATCTCTTTTTGGTTTTCCTTTTTTCTAGTTTCTTTCATCGAGCCTATTCACTTCACCTCCCCCAAACTACTTGAAACGATGGAAAACATGAATGCCGAGGATATGTACGAGAAGGTCTCCAAGGCATTGGAGCTGTCAAGGCAGAGAAAAGAGAAGAAAAAAGGCTCCGAGCAGGGCAAGCCCACTGGGACCTCGCAGCCCAAAGCCAAGGTCGCCACTCAAGGGCGAGGTCAGAAGAGGGTTGTTACCGAGACTCGGGCGCCCGAAGAGAGTTCTCTGAAGCAGCCCCGGGCCTCTATGGACATGGACACCTTGAGGAATTCCTCAAGCGGTAAAATGGTGATCTCAGGGTCCGTGGGGAACCCCGATACAGTTATCGAGCTTACTGGGCACCAAGATCGCGAAGCCGGGGATGACACTTTCCTGGGTTGGAGTCCAGACTATCATCGAAGGTAATCTCCGAACACCGCACTACGTTTCTTGTTTGCAACCTTTATTTATACTTATGTATGGTTACCTCATAGGTTTAAACCGGGCGATGGAATCTTTCGAGGTGAAGCCACCCGCAACTATCTGTGGTCGCGATATCCCGCCGCCAATGATGCCCAACCTTTTTATAGTCGGAGAATTACTGAGGATACTCCGAAAACCTGGACTATGACGCTGCATAAAGAAGCTCAAACCCAGCTCTTCCCCGAAAATGTGACTTCTGGGGTCGCCCATCTGTGTCACTCGCTGGCCTTCTTTGAGAAGAGTTGAGAGCAATATGAGGCGGCGAAGACCCAGGCCCAGATGGACGAGGTAACTTGCATAAACATGAGGAGGGATCTGGAAAGGCAGGCCAAGAGAGAGAGAAAGCCATATCTGCCCAGAAATTTGCCGAGGAGAAACTCAAGGAGGCGAACAAGGAGAAAACGACGATGGAGAAGACCTTGAGCCAGTAGAGAAAGGATCTCGACCTCCGAGATCAGAAAGTGAAAGCTGGTTTGACGAGAATCTCCGAGCTGGAAAATCGAGTCCGTCACCTGGAAGTTGAGGCTAGCAACGTCCCTACAACTATCAAGCTGGAGTGTAGCCATGCCTCCAATATCGCCTACATCCAATCGTTCGCCAATGCCATCAGGGTTGTTCACAGGGCGGGCGACCTCGTTGGAGCTCAAGCCGCGATGAGGGAAGGACTTGTTACCTATATGCGCAACAATCCTGTTCGGGAGAAAGAGATCTCCCGATCAAGGATCTTGCTGACCTTGGTGTCGACTTCAGTTTCCTTCCTCGTGATGCCAACCTTTATGACCCTGACAAGATTTTTGGCCTGTTAAATGAGGAGATGGGAGATGTACGAGGCGATGGTGGCGGCGGCGTCGTTGATGAGGGCGGGAAAGGTGGTGTAGGGAATTAGGTCGGTGTTGAGATTCCCAAGGTTGAACAAATGTGTCTATCAACCCTACTGAGGGAACCTCGAATGCTCCACCGAGCTGATTTCCTTGTTTTCTAAAAAATTCTTTTGGTGGCCTTCTGGCTTGGGTTGTGTTTGCCCTTTGGGGTTTCTTTGAATATTTTGCAAAGTCTGTTACTTTGCCTTCGGGCTGCTGTTGTAAGTGTTTGCCCGCGGGGCATTTGTGCTCTGTTGCCTTTGGGCATTTCCTTTTTTATGTATTCCGTTGCCTTCGGGCTCTATCAATGAACCATTTTCCTTTGGTCTCTTCGATGTTGCTTCTTTATTTGCTTGTTCTTTTTCTGAATGCTTGTTTGTCGTCTGAATGCCTTAGTATTCTCCGCAATGTATCCTGTATGTGAACTTTCTGAGGTCGGTTGTCTTGTGTGTTTGAGATCCTAAATTACAAAACATGATAATAGGTCTGTTAGTTGGTAGCCTTGCGACCTTTTTGCCTTTGGACTTTTCTGGCTTAGTCGACTTTGATATGATCTGCGACCTTAACTGCCTTTGGGATTTTCTGGCTTGGTCGACTCTTGATATGATCTGCGACCTTAACTGCCTTTGTAATTTTTGGCTTGGTCGACTTTTGATATTTTACTATTTTCTTAATGATTTAGGATAAAACTCCGGTCGGTGTCGCCTTATGGGAGGTCACACCACTATCCCCCTGTACTTAGTCTTTAAAAAGTTATTTTCATTTGGGAATCTACTCTAAAGACGACCTTGAGGGAGGTCGGAGACCGGACCCCCAAGTTCCTAAATGTAAATAAATACGACATACTTTTTGGACAACGAACTAAAATTGATTTCATTTCTTACTCGGGATACTAAATACATGAAAGAGAAAGATCCTAAGATTCTTCACATTACTGATAATATTTTTTGAGATGGTATCTTCGAGCTCGTAAGCCCCGTTTGACAGACATCATGAGATTCTTAAAGGTCCTTCCCAGGTCGGGCTGAACACTCCTTTTGGCACCGAGTATCTTACGCAAGACTAGATCGCCAACCTTGAATCTTCGTATCTTGACCTTCGAGTTGTAATATTTTTTTGACTTTTATTTGTAGCTCGCGTTTCTCAGGTCGTCGTTCATTCTTTTCTATTCAAGGAGATCAAGCTAGAGAGATAGAGCTTGATCGTTGACCTCCGTGATGATTTGCAAGGTGCGATGACTGCGTACCTCCACCTTGGCGGGTATGACTACCTCCGTTCCAAAAGTTAGGGCGAAAGGTGTTTCGCCTGTCGAATTTTGGAAAGTAGTTTAGTAGGACCACATAATACCTGGGATCTTGAAGGCCCACAACCCTTTCGATCCTTTGATCTAGATTTTTAGAGTATGCTTGATTATTTTATTCACCGCCTCCACTTGGCCGTTCGACTGCAGATGATATGGCTTAGAGAATAACTTCGCAATTTTCTATTTCGCAAAGAAAGCGTCAATCTCGTACCCGTCGAACTGCTTTTTGTTGTCCGTGACAATTGCTTGCGGTAGACCGAACCGACAAATGATGTTCTTCCATATGAAACGGATGACCTTCTCTTGGGTAATTGTGGCCAAAGGCTCTGCCTCTGCCCATTTGGTAAAATAATCCACAACTATAATTGCGAACTTCGAGCTGCCTGAGGCCTTTGGGAAAGGACCTATAAGGTCGATGCCCCACTTTACGAAAGGCCAAGGGCTGTAGATCGAAGCGAGTTCTTCTGGAGCATGTTTGATGATCGGAGCGTAGAGCTGACATCGGTGACATTTCTTAGCATACGAGATCGCATCTTTCCTCAAGGTTAACCAGAAATAGCCTTGTCTGATCGTTTTATACACAAGAGACTATTCCCCGGTGTGGTTTCCACAAATTCCCCCATGAATTTCTTTCAAGATTGTCTGCCCCTCTTCTGGTGTGACACATTTCAACAAAGGTAGTGAAAAACTTCGCTTATAGAGTTGGTCATCAATGATAATGTACCTTGCTGCTCGCAATTGTAGTCGTCGAGCTAAAACTTTGTCATCTGGAAGGGTTCCATTTTTTATGTAGTCTTTAATTGGGTCATCCAACTGTCCTCCGGGGCCGCGACCTGGAAAAACTCGAAATATTGGCCCGATGGTTTCATATGACTCGTCCATGTCACCTCATTTATGTCGATAGTGGTACCATTTCCCGAAGGAAAGTTTAACTAGGTGATGGCGATGTTATCCATGTTCGCTGCTCCTTCTGACGTTGTTGTTCAATTCGATGTAGACTTGCTCAAATTTTTCCATGAGATTTTTAGCGACCTGCTGATATTTTATCATTTGTTCGCCTTGGGTCTTGTACTCTCCTGACATCTGACATGTGACCAACTGTGAGTCACTGAAAACCTTCAACTTTCGCACGCCGATGGCCATAGCCATTTCTAAACCAATAATCAGCGCTTCGAACTTGGCTTTGTTGTTGGTTACGTGGAAACTGAAACTGATTGCCATGGTGAAGGATTGCTGTTCGAGAATAATTAGGACTACTCTAGCCACAGCTCGAGTGCTCATTGACGAATCTTCAACGTACAGTTCCCAGGGGATCTCAAAAATCTCCTGGGTCTTCTCGGGAAAAGTGAGCTCGGTGATGAAGTCGGCTAGGACTTGAGCTTTGATTGCAGTCCGAAGTGTAAAAGTTATTCCAAATTGACCCAACTCAATGGCCCATTTCAATAATCGCTCCGCCGTATCGGGTCGGTGCAAGATCTGTCTTAGGGGCATCGTGGTGAGAACTTTGACTTGATGGTAAAAAAAGTATTGACGGAGCTTTTGAACACTCATGACCAAATCATATGCGAGTTTCTCCAGAGGTGGGTACTTGAGCTCGATGTCATTTAAAGTCTAGCTAACAAAGTATATCGACAAATGAAACTGGCCATCGACCCATACCAAAACTGCGCTTAAAGCCGATTCCGATACGGCTAGATATAGAAAAAACTTCTCGGCCAGAATAGGTTTTGATAGAATCTGGGGATTTAAGAGGTACACCTTGAGTTTTAAGAAGGCTGCCTAGCTTTGCGGGGTCCATGAAAATTTTCCTTTTTTCATGGTCTCGAAGAATGGCTTGCATTTGTTGCCCATCATGGAGACGAATCTGTTCAGAGCTGCGAGGCATCCGATCAGCCTCTGAACTTCTTTGATGTTGCAAGGTGGCTTCATATCCATGATGGCTCTGATCTTTGTTGGGTTGGCCTTGATACCTCGCTGGCTGATGATATGTCCTAGGAATTTGCCTGAACCCACTACAAAACTGCACTTCTTCGGGTTCAGCCTCATGTTGTACTTTCTGAGTATGTCAAACGTTTGAGCGAGGTGACTTAGGTGATCTTCTTTCTTTTCGCTTTAACCATGATGTCGTCGATGTAGACCTCTATGGTTTTTCCGATCTCGTCGACGAACATCCTATTTACCAATCTCTGGTAGGTCGCCCCCGCGTTTTTGAGTCCAAAAGGCATCATTCTCCAACAATATACATTCTTCTCGGTTAAGAAGGACGTGTGTTGTTGGTCGTGTTTGTGCATGGCTATCTGATGGTATCCAGGGAAAGCATCCATGAATGACATCATTTCGTGGCCGACTATGCTGTCGACGAGGTGGTCGATGTGCGACATGGGGAAATAATCCTTTGGACACGCTTCATTGAGGTCAGTGAAATCGATGCATAAACGCTAGGTGTTGTTCGACTTCTTCACCAAGATTGCATTAGCCACCCACTGAGGGTGGTCGGCTTGTTCGATCAGCTTGTTGTCAAGTAGCTTCTTCACTTCTTCGGCCAGAGCAGCGTATTTATCAGGACCAAATTTCCTCTTTTTTTGTGATACTGGCTTCCTCATCGGGTCAATGTTTAGTTTATGATAGGCGACCTCGGGGTCGATGCCGATCATATCTTCGTGCGACCATGAGAAGACATCTAGATTTTCTTTGAGAAAATCTATCACTTGACCTCACATGTTCTCGGGAATTTTTGTTCCGATAGTTACAAATAGATCCGATTGTGTTGGGTCTGTAATACCCCGAACCAAAATACGAGGTTTGAATGGAAGTTTAAATGATTAATTTTATTCTAATGTGAGATGAATTTTGTTTCAAGAATTTTATTTTCAGGAGGACGAAACGAGCAATCTGAGCCTGAAGCACTCCTAGCACTGTATGGAAATAAATAAGTTCAAAAGTTTGATTAATAAAATATTTCTCAAAATCAAAATCCGATGACGACAATCCTGTATCGTCAAAATAAAATCGGGTTACCAAATGATAGTCCAACTATGTTTATAATTGTTCTTTATTAGTATGTGTAATTTGGAAAAGAAAAAAACTAAAATTTCCCTCTTACACTCTTAGTATTATTTTAACTAACTATAACTTAATATATATTAATATGTTGGGAAATTTGTAGTTAAGTTTTGATGGAAGTTCCAAAACAGGTTGTAATAGGACCAGTCAGACCTGTTAGCTGACTGATGACTTAGAATCAGATTAAGATGACCAACTGAAATGTATAGATAGCTGATGTAAAAGATATATCACATATTGAGGGGAACTCAATATGTATAGGTCAGTCAAGTATCGGATGACCCGGATAAGGTCGGATGATCGGAAGGCTAAGAACAAATCGAAGAAAAGAAGTCGAGAAGATCGGTGAAGGCAGAAGACATCGAAGACTCGGGATGAACTCAAGACTCGGATAAACATGAGGACTCGAGAATAAACTGAAGACTCAAGATGATCAATACACCGAGGCTCGAGTCACCAAGATCGAAGACTACGGAAGACCAAGACCTATATCAGCCGAGTCTACATATTGAGCTAAGATAATCTGCATCAGAAGACTCAACAAGGTAGACTGATCAGTTATCTGATCAAGTCAACTCACACCTGGTGTCAACCAAAATGGTACACCAGACAAGACGAATCTTCTATAAAAGGAATATCAATCGTCTAACGGACAAATTACTGAAGTGCCGCATCGCGAAGCCAAGGAGAAAGCGACACGTGCACAAAAAGAGCTGACAATACGAGATTCGACGCTGCGGACATAAACGACGCTAATCATGCCTACGGCCACGCCGATATTCGGAGCACGTCACAATCATATCCTACAGCCTACCTAATATAGCCCAAAATTCAAATTGCTCTCCAACGGCTCTTTGATTTAGAGGTCTATAAAATGGGATCGATCTTCAAAATTGAAGAAGATGGACAACACTAAGAACGAACACGGAGACACCATAAAAGAAGCAAAAACTACAGCAAAATCTCCGCTCGAAGAACACCATATTTGAAGATTATTCTTAGAGTGTTCATCCCATAGTTCTTAGCAAGAAATCCTATCCACTAGCATTTGGCTAAATAAACACCAGGATAGATTTCCAGTTGGAACCACACCAAACCTTTACCCAAACTCAAAGTTAGGTTAAGCTTGTTACCGCAAGATTCAGACTAGGGATTCTAGTTTCTGATTTCTGGTTCGGTTGCGTGTGAACTCAATAAACATCTGTTGGGTGTTGGACTAACACATAAAACTAAGTCCATTGGTTAAGTAGTTTAAGTTGGTTAAGTTGGTGCCCTTTTGTGTTAAGGGAAGAGTGGGACGTAAAGGCGGGTTTAAATGCGAACCACTATAAAATTTGTGTGCATTTACTTGCTTTTTTTGCTTTTACACTATTCACACAACCGAAGTTTAAAAGCGCATACATATTTTAAGTTAAGCTCACCGCAGACAAACAATCGATCGATCAGTTGACACCTTAGTCGTCCGGTTGAAAACCGACTTAAGAATCAATTGATAAACCGGTTTTTCACATGGGTATTTACTAGCTTCCGACTCTCGGTTAAAACCGACAGATATCAACCGATCGCCCCGTGCACTCAAGAAGATTGAACATCGATCCAAACCGACTCACTAAGACTCGATAAGGAAATCTGCAATCACACCGATCCCAAGACGAAAAAGTTTTCGTAAGTCTATTCACCCATCCCCTAGACTTACGCCTCACAAAACCCATTCGTGACCTACAAGTGGTATCGAGCAAATTGGTTCTCTTGCACCAGCGGCTTTGAGTATCATCGATTCTTGAGGAAGAATCTTTGTGGTCATTTGAACAGATCTTGAAAAACAGTTTTCAAAACTCATTCGTTTTCAAAATCACTCAGCATGGATAATACCTCTGGTATGTATCATGATTTGCCTAAGTTTTCAATTGATGAGTATGCAGATTGGACTATATACATGTGCAACCATCTGGGATCGATAAGCGGCAGAATGATGGAAGTTATTGAACGAGGACCCATCATCATATATCACGACAACCCAGCGGTTGGAGGAGATCCAGATCATGCACCTGGAAGTCTTGTTCGAAAAAGTCCAGCCCTGATGGATGCAGAAGAAAGAAAGCTGTATACTCTAGATACAATCGCCAGACATATAATCATGAAGACTATGGATAAAGTCACCAAAGAGAAGATAAAGTATCTCAAAACAACGAAACAAATGTGGGATACTCTTGCTGAGATATGCGAAGGAAATGATCAGATCAAAGACAACAAACTACAAGTTGAACTGGTGAAGTTTGAAAAGCTCAAAATGTTGCCCAACGAGACCATCAACGAGCTCGATGGGAGGATCACCATGTCAGTAAATAAGCTACGAGAACTTGGAAGAGAGATGTCAGACAAAGACATCAATTATAAGATCTTAAGATCTCTCACCAAGAAATGGGACATGAAAGTCACTGTAATCAAGGATTGCCAAGACATTTCCAAGATGAAGCCAAGTATCTTATTCCTAAGCCTTATAGCCCATGAGTTCGATTTAATCGAAAGAGGGCAAGCAGATGAAGACGAGACGCCTGCTGAAGCCTCAACCTCCACATCTAAATCAGTTGCATTCAAAGCAACCAGCAGCAGATCAAAGGCCACTGAACCTGTTGGAAACATCATAAGCCAAGCAGAACAGATCGCTCTGCTTACCAGGAAACTTGAAAGATCGAATATTCAACTTGGTAAGTATCGCAGATTCTACAAGGACTATCAAGACAACAGAAGAAACAGGAGGCCAACTGACAGATCACTAGAAAGGAATAGATCTGATGACCGAAGGGATCACAGAGATGATAAAAGAGATGATCGGTCAGACGAGAGAAGAGATAACAGATCTAACAGAAGGAGTTTAGACTACAATCAGAAAGGAAAGTCACCTGACAGATCCTACAGACGAAGTGTTTCACCCGGTAGAGGAAGTTCCGTGGATCGTGGATCATGCTTCAACTGCTTGAAACCAGGTCACTACAACTCCGACTGCCCAGACCTGACTCCCAGAGAAAGAGAAGAGAAGCGGAACAAAAGAGAGCTACGCTTCAAAGACAGAAAAGCCATGGTTGCTGACACATCAGGAATTGATGATTCCTATCTGCCTTCTGAGGATTCTGGCTACTCATCTATAGAAGATTTATGTCTGATAAGCAGTGCTGTTGATTTCCTCGACCATGAAGATCTGATATTCTCTTCAGATGACGATGAAATCTGCCTAATGGCCAGGGAGGAAGACCAATCTGAGGTAACCTCTAAACCTTCTGCTTTTTCAATTCCCACACCAGCTATTATTAGCACACCTGCTGGAGAGATTGACTTGCAGCTCTACTTTGAGCAATTGCTTGATGATCTCTCTGATGCAGTAGACACTTATACAATAGTGGAAGCTGAAAATGACAAGCTAAGGATCAGAAATAATCAGCTTGTTAAAGAGAACGCTGTCAGTAAAGCAGCTGAACTAAAATCAGTTGAAACTACTCAGAAGGTAACTGAGAAACTTAACGTTCTGAAGGTTAAATCTTCTTGATTAGGAGAAGCAGATCAAAGATCAGCTAGCAATCAACAAACATCAAGCTGATGATTTAAAAATCCTACAAGCTAAGTTTGATGAGCTATCCCGACTACATGAGAGTCTAAAATCTACTGAGGATAGTTTGTGCAAGAAATAGAGGTTTTCACGAAGTCATAAAAAACCGTTCAAGATATGAACACCTATTTTCGAACGCCAACTAACAAGAAGGGAATTGGGTATGAGAACCCTTCTACGTCCTCAAAAGCCCCATTTGATTCACTTCAGAAGGGTGTAATCAAACGAGTCTCTGACAAAGATACACAAAAAGCTAAAAATGTATCCGATAAGGGAAAGAGACCTGCTGAGCAAGTAAGGCAAGTGCCTAATCAGAAAGGGAACATAAATGGACCCCAACTGATTAAGCATCAGCCAAGGAATCAACAGAAGAACCCAGTTCTTCTGAAGAAACCTCAACCTGATCAGCAGATTAGGTATCAGAAGAGACAACCTGTAAAAAGAAAATCTAATATGAGACCCAATCGAGGTCAGCTGCCTAATAAGCAAGCTATAGGTAAACTGCAAAGACCATCTATGCCAAAGAGATATGAATCTTTTAATGGTAGCAGTCGTACCTACCCTTATAACCAGAGATCTAGGGCTACTGCATCTGAGCCGCACTGGGTTAAAAGAAGACAAAATATAAAGAAAAATCCCAAGTCTTCTAAGTCACCCAAGGCTCACACGAATAATCATACTAATCAGAAAGCATATAAAGAGACGTATGATTATGTTGATATGTATGGGAGACAAATCAGGCCTTCTGATCTATCTGATTACAATAGAAGTGCCCTGTTTGTGTGGATCCCTAAATCCACCACTAACCCCTCAGGACCCAATTCCAAAGGGGTACCTAAAGCCTGATTCGATTGCATGTTCGCGTGGGACTGGCCAACAGAGGAGGTGTACAAGCAACTATCTGGTACATCGATAGTGGATGCTCAAGGCACATGACTGGAAGCAAACATCTCCTTAGCTCTTACAAAGAACAAGAAGGCCCACGCGTACTCTTCGGTGATGATAACTTTGGTTTTACCAAAGGATTCGGAACCTTAGAGAATGATGATGTACAAGTAACTGAGTCTCGTATGTCGAAGGATTAAAGCACAATCTACTATCAGTATCACAATTATGCGACAACAGATTCAGCGTTGAGTTCTCGAGTGACAAGTGTACGATTAGGAATCAACCTACTCAACAATCTTGCTAACTGGTTCAAGGAAAGGCATGATCTACATAGCAGATTGGAACAGTTGCCCAAGAAATGCATGCTTAATTGTTAAGAGTTCCAAGAGTAGCAGTTGGCTCTGACACAAAAGAATGAGTCATATGAACTTTAAGACTCTTAACAAGATAGCTAGGGTGCCTTTGGTCGAGGGACTTCCGAATGAAGTATTCTCAAAGGATCAGACATGTGCCGCATGTCAGAAGGGAAAACAAGTTAAAGCTTCATTCAAGGGAATACCTGGACCAGCATCCAGTAGAGTACTGCAACTGCTTCATATGGATCTATTCGGACCAGTTACACCAGTCAGTCTCAGTAGACACAAATATACTCTGGTAATCGTGGATGATTATTCCAAGTTTACTTGGGTTATATTCTTATACAAGAAGAACGAGACAACGACAAAGATAACCGAGCTGCTCAAGAAACTACAAAACGAAAAAGGTGTCAGCATAGTAAAAATTAGATTAGATAAAGGTACATAATTTCTGAACTCTTTTATTACTGATTTTTACACTGAGTTTGGTATACATCATGAAACGTCAGCTGCAAGAACGCCACAACAAAATGGAGTAGCATAATGGAGAAACAGAACTCTCAAAGAAGCTGCTCGTACTATGTTAGCTGAACATACGACACCAAGCCATTTCTGGGCAGAAGCAATCCACACTGCATGCCACACTCAGAACAGATGTTCTCTGACAAAGACTCACTTCAAAACACCCTATGAACTGTGGAAGGGCAGAATACCTCGTGTTTCTTACTTCTATGTTTTTGGGTGCAAGTGTTTCATTCACAACAATGGGAAAAGTCAGTTGAAGACTTTTGAGGCCAAGTCAGATGAGGGTATATTCTTAGGATATTCCTCATCCAGCAAGGCTTTTAGGGTTTACAACAAACGAACCCTAGTTGTGGAAGAAACACCCCATGTGGTCTTTGATGAGACATCTTCTGAACAAGAGAAAGCTGCCTCAGAACAAGCCGTACCAAATCAACTGCTACCTGATACGCAAAAAATGAATCAACTAAGTATCAAGGAGAAAGAAGCTGAACACGTAACAGTGTATATCCCAGAACTTGATCTTGCTGATTCAACAGGTCAATCAGACCCTAAGGTACACACAACTGTCAGTGAAGAAGCTGGTACATCTGAGACAGTATCAACTGAACCATCTGGTTCAGGGGGAATTCCTGAAGTTCCTACGAACAGACATCAGCACATGATGAGTCCAACATCAGCTGAGACATGTTCTTATCAAGTGGATCATAATTCTACACCACTCCCAATCACTAGTAATGAACTACTATCAGAAATGGATGATGTTCTCCAAATAGACGCAAATCAGAATAGAAGGACCTGGATTACCAGTCATCCAACTGATCTGATTATCAGAGACCCATCTGATAGAGTCAAAACTAGACATCAGATTGGTGAAAGTGCCATGTACTGTTGTTATCTGTCTTTGAAGGAACCAACTACAGTAGAGGAAGCTCTACATGACGCAAGCTAGATTCTAGCCATGCAAGAGGAGCTGGAACAGTTTGAGAGGAATCAAGTTTGGAAACTGGTGGACAGACCAACTCATCAAGACGTGATTGGCACTAAGTGGGTATTCAAGAACAAGAGAGATGAGAATAATATCATAACCAGGAATAAGGCAAGACTTGTTGCTAAGGGGTATTCACAATCAGAAGGAATTGATTATGATGAGACCTTTGCACCAGTCGCTCGCCTGGAAGCCATTCGGCTGTTTCTGGCATATGCAGCCCACAGAGGGTTTATTGTGTATCAGATGGATGTAAAGAGTACATTCTTAAATGGGGTACTAGCTGAAGAATTTTATGTTGAACAACCTTCTGGCTTTGAAAAAGGCGACCAGGTGTACCGTTTAAGAAAAACTCTTTATGGCCTGAAACAAGCTCCTCGAGCTTAGTATGATACACTCTCTCAGTTCTTGATAGACAGTGGTTTCACTAAAGGAATAGTGGACATAACCTTATTCAGAATAGAAGATGGAGAAGATATTCTGATGGTTCAGATTTACGTGGACGACATCATCTTCGGATCTCCCAACAAGAAGCTGTGTGAGAAGTTCAGCAAATTGATGCAAGGCAAGTTCGAGATGTCCATGATGGGTCAGATGAATTAATTTCTGGGTTTACAAGTCAAGCAGAGTACAGAAGGGATATTCATCTGCCAGGCGAAGTACACAAGGAATCTACTGGCAAAGTTTGGAGTTCAACATTGTAAGGAAGCCAGAATTCCCATGATGACCGGGTTCAAGATGGATCTAGATGAGGACGGTCAGAAAACTAATCAGAAAGAATATTGGGCTCTTATTGGATCTCTACTATACCTGACTGCCAGCAGACCAGATATCACTTTTGCAGTAGGTGTATGTGCCAGATTTCAAGCAAATCCAATGCAAAGCCACCTAGAAGCAGCTAAGCGGATTCTCAAGTATCTGAAGGGGACAGTAAACCTCGGTTTATTCTACCCATCAAATGATAATATAGAGCTTAGTGGGTATTCTAATTCTGATTACGGAGGTTGCAGAATCGACAGGAAGTCAACCTCAGGTTCATGTCAATTTATGGGAAATAAACTGATCTCTTAGTTTTCGAAGAAGCAGACATCAGTTGCGACATCTACTACTGAAGCAGAATATATGGCTGCAGGAAGCTGTTGTTCCCAACTGCTCTGGCTAAGTCAGCAGCTGAGGGATTACAACATCGTAGCTAAGAATGTACCAATATTCTGTGACAGTAATAGTGCTATTGCAATCTCTCAGAATCCTGTTCTACATACAAGATGCAAGCACGTGGATGTTAGACACCATTTTATCAGAGATCACGTTGAAAAGAAGAATATCAGGATGGAAAAGATCCATACTGACAAGCAGAAAGCTGATATTTTAACTAAGCCGCTAGCTGAGATCAGATTCAGAGAATTATGCAACGAGCTAGGGCTTCTGGATCTCGGAGAAAGTGCACCAGAAATGGTTGGTGGACTTATCTCTAGAACCAGTTGGTTAAAAGACTAACCAGGTTAAGAGAAATCAGTTGAGTTAGGAATCTCAATTGATCAGACGACCAGACGAGGAGCTGATCGGAAGTTCAGATAAGGAGCAGATCAGAAAGTCAGACAAGTAGCCGATCTGAAGTGCAGATAAGGAGCAGATTAGAAAGTCAGACAAGTAGCCGATCTGAAGTTCAGTCAAGGAGCAGACCAGTTCAAGATATATCAGATTAAGGGGGAACTGATCAGATTGGAAGATTACTTTATAAGTCGATTAAAGCTGCAGTAAACAAGCAAGTCCTACAAGTTGAAAGCTACAGATCGCATAAGTCAGAAGAGACAACACAATAATGAAATAACAGAATTTTTCATTGATAAGGACCCGGAGGTCAGATTTACAAGTTACAAGTGATATCACAAGCTACCTACAAGCTATCTTCAAGTGGTATTACAAGCTACAAGTACAAGAAGACCCGGAGGTCGCTACATAAACCATAAACCATAAACCCTAAGCCAACCCAAGATAGGAAAGGGAGAGAGAGAGTTCAAGTGCTTGATGCTCTCATTTTCCCCCGATCCTAAAAGGGGCGTGAGAGGCCTTAAGGAAAATCCTGAGCCACCCTCAGAGCTTCGGAGTAAGGAGCGAGAGCGGCCTTGAAGGATTTCTGTGCCAGGAGCCCCTAGACCTAAAATCAATGGGCTCTCCAGCTGTTAAATGAGACACAGTGCCACAGGTTTGGTCACAAGGACCAAACAGACACTAGTGTCGCATGCAAATATTGAGCTTGATATATGAAGATCAGCTGTTGACTGATGCAGACCATATACCAAACTCATGTTTTGTTTCAGACTGAGTCTGTTGATCCTAATTCCGTCATCTCGATAGGTGCACAAGGTGCACACGGTTAGGAGAAGTACCTTCTCATTTGCCTTAGCAGATCCGCCTCCACGGTGGTAAAGAAGCTTTGCATTGATCGTATGTGTAATCTTAGATGACGACGAAAGAAGTGTGAAGGAACACACAGGGTTGATTTGAGAAGCTGAATTCATTGAAAAAGGGTTAAAGGTTTTCACCGGAAGTTTCACCGGAAATAAGGAACTCATCGGAAAAGCATGAAGTATATGCTAAAGAAGATGAATGGTTTATGTTGTGTTGTTTTGCCTAATCACCCAGGCTAATTTATAGAAGGAAATTAGGGGTATAAATGCAAATTTATTTTCTCAGAAGACCTTAAGAGAAATTTGCATCGACAACGCGTAAGGAACACGCGGCTAATGATTGGATGAGTTGACGGTGTGAGTAATCACAACGTATCTATGCCATTATTACAGAATGTTAAATCGCGCCGATTTGGGAATCGAGGCGACTTTTTGACTCCCCGAAGTAAATGTTTTGGCGGGAGTAGACTTCAGTGCATAGTAAATGCGGCCTGAATAGAAGAAGACTGAAGGATGAAGAGTATCAGATAAGAGTATCAGATAAGTGGATCAGATAAGTGACGAAGTGTTTCAAGCAAGAATCTAATCAGTTGAGTGGAATATTGTTGGGAAATGCATAAGGCTACCATCAGTAAGGTCAACAAGTACCAGATCAGATCACAGTGGTAACTGGTTGATTACAATATCAATCAGTCAGATACGTTCTCTTATATATCCCTTTCTGAACTTCTTATATGTGTTATTTAAACAAATTGTTTTTTTAATCACTTTATGACGCATGCTTTGCAAAACTTTTAATGCGGACTTGGGAATGTGTTTTTAATGCGTTTTATTGCGAATTTTCGAGTCCAAAATACGAGAAGACTACTTTTCTCAACCGTGCGATCAAAATACTTTTTGGCCGACTAATCTCAGCCACTGATTTCAAAACACGGATACTTGAGTACTTTGGAAAGTTGTGCAAAAAGGTTTTCCCTCGTATACTATAAAATCCAAATCTTTCTCAGAAAACTTCTTTCCACTTCTTCGTCTTCTCAAAGCTCTTAAAAGTTCAAAACTTTCAAAATCTTCAGAGAATTACTTTCGAAATCAATTGATTATATTATTTTACGATTTCTCAAATCCTCGAATCAATTTCTGGTAATTTCTTATTTAAATATTGCATGATTTCAATTTCTCTCTGGTACCTAGGTTTACAAGTCGTGATGTTATGTTTCTGTAATATTTATTCGATCTAAACGCTTACTTGCTAAATTGATGCTAAGATTACTGGTTTGCCTGAATTTATTGAAATATCTTACTCAAACTAAACATCAATTTACATATCGTACAGAAATGGCATATCTTGTTCCACGACCGGGCCAAGGGAAAAAGTTCTGCAACTTTTCATCGATGAAGAAAGACATCATTGATGAGAAGTATGTAGTTTTCACCATCACCTCAGATCCTGAATCGCTGGAAATTCTGGAGTGCTTGCGAGCGTGTGGGCTAGAACGATATTGCTCTACACATCAGAACATCGTCCACACCCATGAAGCCCTGGAGTTTCTATACAATCTACAGAGGGATGAAGACATTGATGCTGACCTGATTTCTTCCGTTGGCGGACTAGAAGTACGAGTGTCGAATGACGATCTCCAGAGGATATTCGGCCTAACTCGAGGAAGCATCAATCCAGAGACCTGCACGACTGATGTAGGAGAAAGGGAATTTCTTGAAGCAGGATTGTTGAGACCAACAAACAAGGAGAACACAACAAACGTCAAAGCCTCCTATCTGAAGAGGAAATATAACCTTCTCCTTGAGATCGTTCAGAAGGTGATAATGTGCTCAACTTACAGCCTTGATGCTGTCACTTCCTATAAGATCAGTGTCATGGCTGCAATAATAAAGAAGGCTTCAGATATAGATTGGTTGGGTATGGTCAAGGCACGACTGAGGAAAGACTCCGGGAAGTTCGAACTAACCCAGAGCAATGAAGTGTGCTTATCTTCCAAGTGCTCCTTCATACACAAAATCTCAATCAATCTGTCAGATAAGCTGCTACAGAACTATGAAGGGAATGAGAATGGAGCAAAGATATATCAAGCAAAGCACAAGACCATATTGGGCAAAGATGAGTCCCTACCTGGACAATCTGATGAATATCCAACTCCTTATGTGCCCAAACCAAAGGGAGAAAAGAAAGGAAAAGATAAGGCAACTGCATCTTCTGAAGTGCAAGAAAAGACCATTCCAGAGAAGAGGATGAAGAGGAAGGATCTGGCCAAGAAACCAGATGCTCAGCGCAAACGTCAGAAGAGAGTCACATCTCCTCTGAAAACTGCTCCAAGTTCTGCCCAGCAAGTTAGCAGAACGAAGGATCTGATGCAAGTAGAATCATAAGAGGAGATATCAGTCCACTCTGAGCCCACTATCAGAGAAGTAAGGGAAGAGCAGATGATCGCAGCAAAAGGAGAGAAATCTGTCAGAGGGACAGAAGTGGAGCAATCTGAGGAAGAATCACCATCTGATTCTTTGCCTCTCACCAAGATCTTCCAGAGAGCAAGATCGCCAACGCCCACTTCCAAATCACCATCACCCTCTCCTAAAAAGCCATCATCACCACCCTCTCCTCACAAAACCTTCTCACCCTCACCCTCACCTATCAGATCACCCAGATCTCCCACTCCCCCAATCAATGAACCTGTTCAGGAAACTGAACACCCTCAAAACGCTGAAAACGAACCACAAATATCCCAATCTCCAATCAAGTCACAAGAACCTGAGAGATCCGACAAGCGAGTGTCCATCTCTCATAATCCCTTCAACACCAGAACCGTGCTTGCTTCACCTGCTCCAGAAAGCCCCATCATAAGGATAATGAAGTAGCAGATCAAGGAGTATCTGCTGGATCTATGCCCTGAATTGGATCAACATCCTGGCATCCAGCAACAAATAGAAGAGATTGTGTTCTGGAGGGATATCAGACTGAAAAGCATTGAAGAATTTCTGATTCTCATGACAACTCTGGGATCAGATTTCTTTGTAGACTTGGAGTTGAAATGCTTAAACAATGCTGGGATTGAAAGTGCAGTTGAATTGGCATCTAATGATGATATCAGATGGTTGATTCACGAAAGGTTCGGAATTGCTGATAACAGGGAGGAAACCGTTCAACCTCCTACAGATCATGAGGGAGCTGCCGATGAACCAAGAATGGGTGCTGCAGATGAGACCCGACTTGGCAAGGCTTCAACATCTGACCAGACTGCTACGTTGAGCTCTGATACCCTAGATCTTTATACTGAAAAGATTCAGGATGGGATCAAGACTGCTATTGAAGACAAATTCGCAGCGCTCACATCAGATCTGATGAAGCGATTTGAAGAAGAGCAAGTAAAACTAGTTGACAGAGAAAGAAGTCACACAGTTGGGATGCACAATGCCATCCTCTCTAAAGTTATGCAACTAGTTAATCCTCTTGCCGAGAAGCTCAATCTCCAGTCTGACAAACTCAAAGTTCAGACAGATATGCTCGATCAGACACAGGTACTATTGGAGAATGTCTGGGCATCTTTGGAGAAAACTGACAACCACATGGATATGGGTTGGAAACACTTTGTAGCTTCTGCAGAATGAGCAAGACAGGATATCGAAGTTGCTCTCAGACGCTTCTTGGTACCTGCACCTTCTGCCACCATTTAGATCACTCCTCTTGTTGTCGAGGAACTCAGAGAGGAGATCTCACGACAATTCATTGCTCTGAACCGCAGGATGTCCAACCTCTTTGATGAAACCAAAAAGGGGGAAGGACAAGAAAATAAAGAGAAGAAAGAAAAAAGACACAGTTGGTAACAATTACATCTCTACCAGAAACCACTGTATCTGACTTGCCAGCCACTCCATCTACTAATCTCGTTGCTGAAGTAAAAGAAACTGTGCAACAACATAGCAAAGAGATCACTGAGCAGAAAATTGCTCTTTCAGATGTTATCGCCAGAGTCGACAAGATTGAAGACTTTTCTTCGTTCGTACAGAAAAGAATGGAAACTGATGATCAGGCCAAGAGCCTTGAACTCGCTAAGAAATTAGTTGAAGAAGACAAACAAGAAGAATCTGAGCAGACTCTGAGGAGGAAGAAAGGCAAAGGCAAGATGATGAAAGCAACTGCGGAAGATTAGAGACAAGGCCAACTATTCTCTACCAAAAGCCAGATGACTCCTGAACAAATTCAAGAGCAAACAAGATAGAGAATTAGAGAGGCCGCCATCTAGAAGCAGAAGTTAGCAGAGGCTAAGGGACTGAACATCGCTTACATCCGAACGAAGAGGAAGAACGAAGCTGCAGCAGAGGAGATTGCTTGGGAGAAGAATGCACTTCCAGCACCTGTTAAAGACATCCTCTGTGCATGGCTAGATCTGCTTCTAGAATGGGATCAGATCAGAGGAGAATGGCTATGTGATGTATACATCCTGGAGAAGATTCCGATTCATCAAGATCAGACTGAAAATGATGATGAATTCCGGAACTGGTTAGAAACGATGTATCCAGACTTCTACCAGACGGTGATGAAAGAAGGGAAAATCATGTCACTAATACCAGAAGCTCCACCCTTTGAACTACTCCTTCCACCTTTGCGTCCAGATAAAATGCTAGATGCTGTAAAGTTCAAAAATGACTACTATGGATTTGCTGAAAAAGGAGGGATCCATAGAAGAGAAGATCTGGACAAGCTAATGCAAAGGATGTACAAGATGTTTGGCATCCCCAAAGAGCTGCAAATGTTCAAGTACACCTGAGGAAGACAACTTGGAATCAGATGATAGGTACGCTTTTCATGTATTCTATAATGCACACACCTATCTGAATGAAATATCTCATCTCTCTGATTCTAAGACAACATCTCATTGTCTTCTGAAATTAATACTGCATTTCATTATTTGCATTTCTATTCGTGGTATCTGTTTTTCTGATTAAGTGTTTTGGTTCCATCAAAAAGGGGGAAATTGTTGGGAAATTTGTATTTAAGTTTTGATGGAAGTTCCAAAACAGGTTGTAATAGGACCAGTCAGACCTGTTTGCTGACTGATGACTTAGAATCAGATTAAGATGACCAAATTGAAATGTATAGATAGTCGATGTAAAGATAGGTCACATATTGAGGGGGAACTCAATATGTATAGGTCAGTCGAAGTATCGATGACCCGGATAAGGTCGATGATCGGAAGGCTAAGAACAAATCGAGAAGAAAAGAAGTCGGGAAGATCGATGAAGGCGGAAGACATGAAGACTCGGGGATGAACTCGAAGACTCAGATAAACTCAAGACTCGGATGAACACGAAGACTCGGGGATGAACTCAAGACTCGAGATGAACTTGAAGACTCGGATAAACTGAGGACTCAAGAATAAACTCAAGACTCAAAGATAATCGAATACACTGAGGCTCGAGTCACCAAGATCGAAGACTACGAAGAAGACACGAAGACCTATATCGGTAGAAGTCGCATATTGAGCTAAGACAATCTGCATCAGAAGACTCAACAAGGTAGACTGATCAGTTATCTGATCAAGTCAGCTCACACCTGGCGTCAACCAAAATGGTACACCAGACAAGACGA
Source organism: Stenogyne calaminthoides (assembly GCA_037126765.1). Classification (NCBI taxonomy): domain Eukaryota; kingdom Viridiplantae; phylum Streptophyta; class Magnoliopsida; order Lamiales; family Lamiaceae; genus Stenogyne; species Stenogyne calaminthoides. Next base: position 7,352,644 of record JBBCBC010000002.1, on the reverse strand, counting down.
ATCTTCTACAAAAGGAATATCAATCGTCAAACGGATAAATTACTGAAGTGCCGCCTCGCAAAGCCAAGGAGAAAGCGACACGTGCACAAAAAAGAGTCGACAATACGGGGATTAAATGGCTGCCCGGACATAAACGATGCTAATCATGCCTACGGCCACGCCCGATATTCGAACACGCCACAATCATATCCTCATGACCTACCTAATATAGCCCGAAATTCAAATTGCTCTCCAATGGCTCTTTGATTTCGAGGTCTATAAAATGGGGTCGATCTTCAAAATTGAAGAAGACGGACAACACTAAGAACGAACACGGAGACACCGCAAAAGAAGCAAAAACTACAGTAAAACCTCCGCTCGAAGAACACCATATTTGAAGATTATTCTTAGAGTGTTCATCCCATAGTTCTTAGCAAGAAATCCTATCCACTAGCATTTGGCTACAAAAACACCAGGATAGATTTTCAGTTGGAACCACAACAAACCTTTACCCAAACTCAAAGTTAGGTTAAGTTTGTTACCGCAAGATTCAGACTAGGGATTCTAGTTTCTGATTTCTGGTTCGGTTGAGTGTGAACTCAATAAACATCTGTTGGGTGTTGGACTAACACATAAAACTAAGTCCAGTTGGTTAAGTAGGTTAAGTTGGTTAAGTTGGTGCCCCTGTGTTAAGGGAAGAGTGGACGTAAGACGGGTTTCGTCTGATCCACTATAAAATCTTGTGTGCATTTACTTGCTTTCTTTAGTGCTTTACACTATTCACACAACTGAGTTTAAAACTGCATACATATTCTAAGTTAAGCTCAGTCTGCACCAAGCAACTGATCTGATCAGGTTGACTCCTTAGTCAGCCGGTTGAAAACTGACTTAAGAATCTGAATTGATAAACTGGTTTTTCACACGGGTATTTACTAGCTTCCGCACTCTCGGTTAAACTGATAGATATCAAACTGATCTGCCCCCAGGCACTCAGTAAGATTGAACATCAGTCCAAACTGACTCACTAGCACTCTGATCAGGAAATCTGCAATCACACGTGATCCACACGAAAAGTTTTCAAAAGTCTATTCACCCCTCCCCTCTAGACTTCTGCCCTCACAAAACCCGTTCGGGACCTACATAATATTTAATGTATTATATCACATGAGATAATTGGTAAGATTAGGAAGCTTCTTAAATAATATCTAGCTTTTATTTTTGCCACTTGATCATCTATTAGTTCTAAGTGTTTAAAGTCCAAAAGCTCAACCAAGGTAAGAAAATCAGTGAGCTTGTACGATTTGTATTTAATTATCGGCTAGTTATAAAATTCTGATTTTTTTTTTGTGATGTTCTAGTTGAAGTCTTATGCCATATAATAAAATTTAGTAATTTTTCGACGTATGGTTTATTATTTAAAAATCGTGCAAGAAAACTGGTTGGTTTATGTTATGTTTCGGGAAAACGAAGAAGAAAGGACTTTGGGATAATTTTTTTAGTGGGACTTGTTTTTGATAGATTTTATACTTGATCAAGATCATATCTGGAAAAGGTTGCATTTTATTTCGATGTTTTGGTATTTTATTTGGATTTTTGAAGTGTTGGCTATGAAACTGAATGTTCAGTCCCCTGTTCTTGATTCAAGGCTTGATATCTTATACTTTTGGTTAAGATATTGGTTGGAGTTTGGTACAACCTTATTCTATATAATGTTGTGTAGCTACTGTAACTTTAGGGAATTTATTTAAGAACCAAAGTATTTTATTAAAATTTTCCAAGTTAAACAGCCTGTTTGAAATTGAAAATTAGAATTTAATTACTCGATTATTTTTAAGGAAATTTCAAGTTGTGAACATGTTCTATATGCCAATATGTCCCTACATGTAATTTTTTGGATTTTTATGAGTAGTCAAAGTATTTTTAAAGATTTTTACAAAAAATAACAAAACCATTGGATTGTTTTCGGTAAATGGACATGTTTGGTCAATCGGACACTTAGAAGTCAAATCTCTATACTTATTTTGATTACTTGAAAATGATATGCTTATGTGTACGTTCTGAACGTGAAAACCCTAAGAATGGAGCTTAACGTCTCCGTTAAACTCACGAATGAATCTTCGATAAAACTTAATGATTTCTGAATAAGACTAAATTATGGAACTATGCTAGGTGAAGTGTGGCCAGAACTCGGACGTCTACATTTCGCTCTCATCTCGCGTTTTTTTCAAAGAGTTTAACTTTATTTTAAAAGTTCAAAAGGTGGGTGACATTATCCGTATTGCAATTGTTAATGTTACATGGACTGTTAGTGTATTCTATGGTTACCTTTATGTAAACTTTTACGAAATTAAAGACCTCCGGGTCCCATGAATACGTGGTATTAGTAAGCCGCTATGATACTATGACCATTGTGTCGACATGAATATCGGTATGGGCATGAATAACTCGTGCATACCTACGACATAATAGTCGACATGAATATGGTATGGACATCAGAAACTCGTGCGTACCTACGACATAATAGTCGAGATGAATATGGTATGGGTATCAGAAACTCGTGCGTACCTAAGGTATGGACATCAGAAACTCGTGCGTACCTACGACATAATAGTCGCCATGAATACGTATGGGCATGAACAACTCGTGCATACGATATATATATGTATATGGTAAAATTGATACTAGGATACTGCTAATCTGTGTAACAGCTTACGAGTCATTCCACTGAGATTTTTATCTCACACCCCTACAGTTTTATGTTTTCAGGTTATGATCGAGAGGGCCGGAGTTTGCTGTAGACACGGAGTTTCCCATACTTATGAAGTTGTTACTGTTAATTATGTGATGAATCTTTTAAATTAAGTCATTTTATCTTTCAAAATTGTTAAACCACTTTACGAGGGTTAAGTTGTTTATGTATCTTTAAAAGATTGTCAAATTTATAATTCTACCCTATTTTTCGATGTATGTATTAAATGACTCTCCGCGCTTTAATCCTACTAATTTTCAATCTTACTTTACTTTCCGCTGCAAAATGTTAGTCTAAGCTTTATTGTTTTATTTTAAAAGAATTTTTTAGGCTCATATTTTACGTTCACTAAAGTGGCAAACCGGATCTAGAGTGTTTAAGTTGCAAAGGATTTCATTCTGGAAATGGGGCGTTACAGTTAATATCAGAGCCTATGTTCAACTTTTCGGACAAAATGATTTATTTGAAGCTCTCTTTCAAAATTCTTTAAGAAGAAAAGATAAACTTTTTTTTTTCCTTTCAATGTTTCAAATGGAGTGAAAGAATATTTTATATTTGAGAAGAAAAGTAAAGTGGGGAAATGTGTCTACTGTAGCAAGCCGAGCACCCTCGAGGTATGTGCGTATTTTCAAAGTTTTTACGTGGGGTTATGATATGAAAATATATTAAAAGAGTTATGACTCGCATCAAATTTTGGAAGTTATGAAAGAAGAGGAAGACATGCTTTGGCATGACAAGTTATGAAAGGAAGAAATGAATAAGTTATGTTTTGATGCGAAAATTTATAAAATGACTTCCAAGTAGTCATGAAAAGATCTTTATGGGTTGAAAATATTTTGTAAGTTATAATACAAGTGTTACGTATGAAAAGTGATCTACATTATTTCCTCGTATACAAATGAAATGTTTAAGAAAGTTTCTATAATGGTTTATGTTCAAAAGAAAGATGGAACGATTTTACATCCATGAATTTCACTGCCATGTAGGAAGTATCACTTGGGGGAATTGCTTATATATTTGAAACAGTGAGATGGATTTAGTAGAAGATAAGTTTGAACTTGTTGATGATGTTAAGGTTTTGGAAATGTAATAGATTGCTTTGATGATACAGACCTTAGTCTTTATCTTTCCACAATAGTACTACAAATTAATGCACTATTGCTTGATTATTGTCACTGAGCTGCTGACCGCGGCATCATGTGCTCGTGAATGTGTGATCGCACATGTGTGTTGGTGGTTGTTCATCTATTATAGGTTGAAATTAGAGATTCTCCTTATGATCAAGTTGAGACCTTTATGTAAGCTAAAATATCCTTCCACTTTAAGCTATGACAAGTGCAAGACAAATACTGGATAGAAACTAGATTGGAAGAATCGTATTTCTTTTTCTATTAAAGGATAGGAACGAAAAATACCATGATACCCTTTAGGAGTAGAAATTTTGGGATAATTACTTACCAAGTTACATAATTTCTTTTAAATACACAATTAACGAGTAAGAAATGCTACCAAGATTCAAAAGGAAATCATAGGAGAATTTGTGGCTACATTAGAAGTGAACCATTAAGGATAGATAAACCTACAATCATAATGGTGAACACTCAAAACCGCAGTAATGTAGAAAGAGTGCTTGAACCTTCCAAGAAATTAGTTGGACTTGAACACCAAAAACACGACAATTGGGGCCGACATGGCATGAGAGTTCTTTGACTCTCTGTGAAACTTTATGCAACAACAACAACCATCGGCCCCGGCTGCACCCGTACCCCCAAATTTTTCCTCGCTAACAAAATCGTCAAACAGTTTCGGCGCATGCAGCCACTCCGTTTCAAGGGTAATGAAGGACCTATGGAAACTGAAGAATGGATCGCTGAACTTGAACGCATATATAAGAATATGGGTTTGATTGATGCATAGAAAGTCTCATGTGCTCAATTCCAGTTAGCTGAAGATGCTGCTCAATGTGGGTATCATATGAGTGCACACTTGATGTCGAGGAAAGACAAGCCCTCACTTAGGCTAGGTTCAAACACACTGTTATGGACCGATGTTTTCCGAAGTTCTCCGCAATGGGAAGGAGATTGAGTTTGTGAATCTCAAACAGGGAAGTTTTTCAGTAACTGAATACGAGAAACGTTTCAACAAGTTGTCTAGGTATGCTCCACATCTAGTAGATGATGATAGAAGGGAAGTAAGGAGATTTGAAAGAGGCTTAGGGCCCGAAGTTGGAGGAGTAGTAGCCGAATTAGAACTCCCGAGTTATCACAAAGTCTTTGATCGAGCCTCAGTATCTCGATCGGGATGGGACTAGAGTTTAAATAAGCTCCACCAGCCTTGGCCCTAATAAAAATTAGCAGCCAAACTTTAAGAGAAATCAGAACCAACAAGCAAGGAATAACAACTACAATGCTCAGACTATTCCTAAGATGACTCCAATGTGTAATAATTGTGGGAAAACACACCCAGGGCAATGCCTGAAAGGAACTGGGACATGTTATTGTTGCCAGCAACCGGCTCATCAAGTTATTGAATGCCCCATACTGTCAGATGGGCGACCACTAGTAGAGAACCATCAGGTCAGACCACCACCAACGGGGAATAACCAAGTTCGACCACCCCCAAGAGGAAACAACAACCCTCCCGGACCACCAAGAAGAAATATTCCTATGCAAGGCCAAGGGGGAAGAGCTCAGGTTAATGCCATTGCAGAGGAAGAGGAGGAGCGATACCCATATCAGAACGAAGCCATAACAGGTATGCTAACAGTACTTGGATCACCTGCTTATGTATTATTTGATACAGGAGCATCCCACTCTTTTATATCTGAAAATTTTAGAAAAATTTTGGGTATCAAATGTATAAAGGGAGAAACTTTGAGTGTGAGTGTTCCATCAGGGAATGTAATGAGGATTAAGAACTGGGTAAAGAAGGTGAAGGTAGAGTTAGATGGACACCAGATAGAAACTAACCTTCATGTTCTTAAGATGAAAGACTTTGACATCATTTTGGGAATAGACCGGTTAACAAGGAATAAGGCAACCATAAGATGCTCGGATCGTGAGATAGACTTTGAAAAGAAGGACGGTCAATGTTTCGCTTTCAGTGGGACTAAGACTAAAATAGGAATACGAGCAATCTCTGCGATGAAAGCTGCAAAGTTACTAGGGAAAGGAGGAAGTTAAGGATACTTAATCAACATTTCCAATGTAACAAAAGATAAGGAGTTACCAACGGAAGTGCCAATTGTAAGAGACTTCCTCGACGTTTTTCCTGAAGACCTATCTGGGATACCCCCAGATCGCCAAGTAGAATTTGCCATTGAGTTGATACCCGGAGCTATGCCTATGTCAAAAGCACCATACAGGATGGCGCCAAAAGAATTGCAGGAGTTAAAAGAACAACCGTAAGAATTACTAGACAAGAAATTCATCAGGCCCAGCGTTTCTTCGTGGGGTGCACCCGTCCTATTTGTGAAAAAGAAAGATGTTTCACACAGGATGTGTAGCGATTACCGAGACTTGAATCAGCTAACCATTAAGAATAAGTATCATCTACCAAGAATTGAGGACTTATTCGATCAATTAAAGAACGCAAGTGTGTTCTAAAAAAAAATTGATTTGAGATCGGGCTATCACCAACTAAAAGTCAAGGGAAGTGATATTCCAAAGACGGCTTTTAGGACACGATACGGACACTACGAGTTCACAGTAATGCCATTTGGAGTGACAAATGCACCCGCAGTGTTTATGGACTTAATGAACCGAGTGTTCCATCAATACTTGGATCATTTATCCAACTCGCAAAGCTCACATACCTGGTTGGAAACAAACCAAAGGCAGAATGGACTCAAGAGGTATTGGAATTTATTTCAAATATTGTGGTAGATAATGATGGTTCCATGACTTCTAGTATAACTATTACTCAAGTTTCGGATAGCGCCCAGTTCGTTAAAGTTATTAGAGATCTTTACATTATTCCTATGAACTTGAATGTGGTTTTTGAGTTAAACACTAAGGGGGAAGATCCTACTCTGTATATGGTTGGGCGAGAGAGGAGTATTTGAATAGAATCACGGAGAAACCTGCTGGTTCGGGTGTAAACGAGTCTTACACGTGTATGGGGGGGGAATACACGTGTTCAGTGTTTTTAAAACTTTTTTCTTCGAGGTCACTTTGGGTCGATAATCTCGAAGATTAGGTTCGAGAAGCACGATCGCCTCGAGTCAAAGTTCATCGAGACAGTGATCCCGAAGCCGCTTTAAACCTCGATAATCCCAACTGAGTCCTGAGTGTCAGAGATCCTGAGTTGCTTGGATCAGATAACTATCTTACTGAACTCTCAGATGAGTAGGTTCAGTTTGGTAACTATCTGTTCTAGCTACTCAGATGTGCGGAATTGTTGACCCTTAGTTTTTTACTCGTTTTAAGCTTTGCTGAAAACCTTTCCTTTATGAAATAGTGATTAGGCTGTGATTCAATTTACATGCAACTTCAGTGGATTGATTCCAACTGAATATCAGTGAAAAGTATGCTTTCAAATTCAGGTCAATGTAACAGTTAAGCACAAATAATGAAAGCAATAAATAACACAACAAATATAGTGGTTCAGAGACTCAAGCTCCTACGTCCACTCTCTCTGATCCTCAGAGAAATTCACTAATCACTTCTGAGCTTTCTGACTACCTCGCGTAGTTTACTTACTCAACTCGGCCCTGAGCTTTCTGACTACTCCGCGTAGTTTACTTACTCAACACGACCTTGAGCTTTCTGACTACCTCCGTAGTTTACTTACTCAAACACAACCAAGCTTTTGACATTACCCCTGAGCTTACTAACTTCTCCTCTAGAGTTTTTCGACTACTCGCGTAGTTTACTAACTCTTTACAACTCTTTCTCACCAACAAACACACTCCAACTACCTTTTCAAAGGTTTGGGGTTTCTCGGTTGGTTTCCAACTAGGATGAGATATCCTTTACAATGAAGCACAATGCAAAGGGTTAGGATATCTCGACTAAGCTTTGGATAAATCATATCAAGCTAGGCTTAGTATAGTGAGCTCTCTTCAATATAGAAGCACTTGGGAAATTCTAGGTTTTTCGAGTGCTTTAACTTTCGATAATAAGTTTGAGCTCTTGAGTTGCGTATAAATTTCCCGTAACCTTACAATGTAGAGGGTCACGAGTATTTATAGGCATACACCAAGGTCACTCTTGAAAACTATCCGTTGGAGAGATAACTTTGTGAGTTTCCTCTTATGGTGTGTGAGGAACGACTATATTTAGGGTTTGAAACTCCCTAACACGTTTTAGGCAATAGCCTTTCATGTAGCCGGTCTTCACTTTTTTGCGATGCCGAACTTTTTGTACATCGACATCTTTTTCAATGACACATCCAACATCGATGTCGTCGATGGTAGTGATGTTGTCTTCCTCTTTTTGACTTTTGTCTCGGTTAAAGGTAGACACCTTCAGCGCCTCTTTTTGGTTACAAACTACGAGTTGATATAACCTTAACAACACTACGACTTAGTTCCTTTTATGCGCATTTGAATGTCTTGGCAAATATCTATTTTTCTAAGGAATCGCGATCTTCCGGTATTGCATCCGCCAGGATAGATATATTGATTGCCTCGGAACATTGGGTTTATAATGAGCATTGATATATTCGCGAGTCTTGATAATTCATTGTGCCTTGATATTCTTGATCTTGATCTTGATCTTACGTCTTGAGTCTTACGAGTCTTGGTCTTGAGTCTTGAGTCTCGAGTCTTCTGAATATCTTGGTGATATCTTGATCTCGCATCTTTGAGTCTTGATTCCCTCGATTTCATCTTGAGTCTTGATATCTCGATTTCATCTTGAGTCTTGATTCTCGATTTCTCTTTGAGTCTTGATTCTCGATTTTCTTCGAGTCTTGAAACCGATTTTCATATGAAACTTCAGATTTCTTAAAAATATCTTGAGCTCTTGAGTCTTGAACCTATCCGATCTATATCACGACTATACATTTTGCGAGATAACATCCCGAATACTCTAAAACTGAATCGACTCAACTATCAAGATCATTCTGAACATGTCATACTCAGGGGTTTTGGGATCTTAATCAAAATCATATATCTTTTATTAAATTCATCTCCCAACAATTTTCCCCTTTTTGATGATGCCAAAACCTATCTTGTTACAAACATATAACCTATACTCAGGTTTCAGTTTATTCTATTACAAGATTGGTTAACAATTTTCAACAATCTTCCCCTTCAATGATGAGTTTCCCAACAATTTCAGAGGGTCTCTCAACAATTAATCATTCAATAATTTCTTCAGTAATGAATCTTCTTAATAGTTCATCACTGAATACTTAAACAATTTCCCATAAACAATTAATTTCAGAGACATTCATTCAGGCATATCAAATACAAAAGACATGTAAATAAGATAATGAGATATTATCTTTTGAGCATAAATGATAAATCTTCATTGATGATTGGTTTGAGTTACAAATTACAATGAGTTTATCAACAAAATCAAAAAGACAAAAATTTAAAGATTACAGAATCTTTAGAGTCTTCAGTCTTCAGATTTTGGCTCGTCAGTTCTTCTGCTCTTCAGTCTGCTACTTCTTCAACTTCATCAGCGGGCACCTCCAGGTCGACCATTCCGAAATATCTCTTCTTCAGCTCATTTCTCTCCTTGATGATATCCGGACTGTTTCCTGTTAGACCCAACTGACCAGCATACTGAGCAATTTCTTGAGTAATGGCCTTCTCATTTACCAAGCCATTACCAAGTCTTGGAGGAGGGTAGGAGTATGGACCGGGGGCTTCAATCTGCACATTTCCTTCATCCGCTAGGTTCATCCAGCTCTGGAGATATTTTGGATAGAAGGTTAGGAGATATTCTATGAAGGCTTCATCCTGCTCTGAGCTTTTCCCTCTCCATTCCCTGAGAACATCATAATAGAACCAGAAGGTTCTCTTGACCTCTTCCCACATATCGTTGAGTTTGATGGGCATCCATTTATCAACGTGGGGCCATTTCAGCGCTTTTGATGTCTCTTTCCTCTTACTCGCAAACTTCTTGAATCCACTCCTTCGCCTTAGCTCATCTTCAGTCTTCTTTCTTATCACATGCACGCCAGAGACTGAAGCGGCAGCTTTCTTAGCTTGTTCTATCTGGAGTGTCTTCAGAGCATTCCTCGTATTGAAGACTTTCTTCTGAGCCTGACCTTCAGACTCTTCGATATCTTCAACCAGCTTCCTCTGAACTGGCTTAGAAGCCTTTGCTCGCTTACTTTCAGGTTGAACAACACCCAAGGCTTTCCTCTTCATTGGCAATTCAGCAGCAGCCTGGCTTGTTCCAACCTTAGCTCTATCACTCAGTTTCTCTCTTGCAACATCAAGCATAGTTTGCTCAGAAACTCGAGTGTAGATAGGCTTCTCCACCTGAGCAAATTTCATCTTCTCAGTAGCTTCGACTTCTTTTAAGGCTTTGGTTAGAATGTACATTTCAGCATTTTCTGAGCCTTTTTCTCCATTGTACGTGCCAATAACTTCCTGAAGTCTTCACCTTCCTTTTCCCCCTTCTTGGCACCGTACTTTGGAAGAAGCTTGGAGAGTGCTGTGTCCATGTGATATTGCTCTTTGATCACACAGCGCACCTCCCCTGCTAGCTGATCTTGCTCATCTTCCAGCCTCCTGATGTGGTTCTTAGCCACAGAAAATTCTTCAGACATATGGGCAAACTGGCCAGAGAGAGCTTCCTTAAACATCGCTGTCATCTTGGTCATGAGCACTGAGCTCATTTCCTCAACAGCAGATTTGATCATCACCTCATTCCTCTTTGCCAATTTCACCTCTAGAAATGCAGTTGTCTCCTGGTTCTTCTGTTTCATTTCAGCACTGAGCTCAGCCTTGACTCCCTCCAGCTTTTCTTCCATGGAGGTCATCTGTGAGGTCAGAGTGTTTTGGATTAGCACCAGCTCTGAAGAGTGACTAAGACTTTCCATCTTCTGAGCTTGGTGGGCCAATGTTTCTTTCATCTGAGCTATCTTGATCATCATTGGCTCAACCTTCTCAAGTTTCTCCATCACGGGAGTGAGATCGATCTCAGGAACCTTCTGCACCTTCTGTGCTGTTTGATCATCCTGAGGTTCAGACACAACCTGAGGGTCGGTCTGCACCTGAGCTTCAGCTTCATCCTGAGCTCCAGTCTCCAACTGAGCCTCAGTCTGTTTATCAGACAATTCAGAATTAAAGATAGAACTTTCAGTAACTTTGGCATAATTTTGAATAGTGCCAAAAGGTACCTGAAGAGTGCTAGCTTCAGTCTGAGGTTGACCAATTTCAGGTTGATCAGCACCAGAAGTCTCCTTTTCCATCTGAGACTGATACTCAGCATCTCCCTGTTGGTCCCCATCTCCATCTTGAGATTTGTCTCCGCTGCTAGGGGCACCAACTTCAGTAGCTTTCCTCTCAGCTAACTTCCTCTGAACCAACTCATCAAAATCGGAGTTTTTCATCCTGAGCTTTGTCCTCCTGAACCCTGTGAAGTCAGTCAGGAAGGCTGTCTCCTCATTCCACCAGTCTTCCCCTCTGAATGCAGCAATATCAAGCATCTCGGGAAGAGTCTGATTGAGGATGAACACAGTCGTCCTTAATCTGAAGAAGACATCTTGCAGATCAGGGTATGAGCTGAGGTCAGGGTAGCGGTCAAGAATGAACCGTTCCCCCTTGCTCTTCCACTCGCCTTCTTCAGCCTCGCCTTTCTTCCATCTCGGGCTCTCTGGTTCAGTTGAAGCATCTGCTGAGGGATCTAGAAGTAAATCACTCAGGAGCTTCCATAAACATCAACATACACATTTACTACTTTGGGTGCCTTAGCAGTTTTCTGTGTATGTGTGCTCGCTTTAGCATGAACATGAACTTTTGAATTCTTCTTTAGTTCAGGCCTTCTGTTCATTTGCTTTGGCTTCTGTGTAGCCAGTCTAAATCTTTGTTGACTCGGGTTCAGATAACCTTTACCCTTAGGCAAGTGGGGTTCAGGTTGTCTGTACTGAAATCTGGGTCTTTCAGCATACTGAAGACTTGGTCTCTTCAGTTGAGAATGTCTCTGCTGAGTGTTTCTCATCTGAGGATTCCTCTGATGGTTCAGTGTGGAGCCTTTCAGGTTTGAATTCTTAGCCTTAGGCTTTGAAGTACTTGCCTGAAACTTTCCAACTGAGTGCTCAGGTTTCCTAGCCTTCACCTGAGGTTTGGGCTTTCCTACCTGATCATTCAGTTTTACTGAGACCATAAGTCTTTTTCCCTTGTCTACAACCTTGGGCATTTCTTCATTCTGAAGTGTGGGTGCCACTGGTTTTACAAAGATTGTCTTCTTGCTACTTGATGCAGCATTCAGATGACCTTGTGAGGTTCCCCCTGGAATGTATCCCAATCCAGTTTTTATAGTCACAGATCTCTGGTAACTCTGAATTTCATCTATTACATTAAATGCATTATTCAATAGAGTTAACTTCTTTTGTGCACTATCCTCACAGTTCTGTAGAGTTTCATGCTTCTCAGAGAGGTCATTGAACTTTGTCCTGATTAGCTGAATCTGTTCAGTGGATTTCTCTAGCTTTTCAGTTAGGGTCATTATCAACTTCTCTTTCTCTGAGAGTTGTACTTTCAGAACATCCAGTTCATCAGTAGCTCCCATTAATTGAGAAGTGATTTCAGTATTGCTAGAGTCTTTCCATTTTAGATTTTCAGCTTTCAGTTCCTTATTCTGCTCTTGAGTTCTATTCAGCAGTTCTTGTAAAACAGCATAGTCCTTCATTAGATTCTCAAAAGAATCCATCAGGTCAAAATGACTGTTTTCAGTGGAACTTGAAAACTCTTGTGCTAGTGTAGGAGCAACAACAGAGAAGAAGAGTTTACCTCCTCAATGGCCATCAGACAGATGTCATCACTTTCACTGTCTGAGAATATTTCATCTGAAGAGCTAGATTCCTCCTCAGGATGTTCTTCTTCTGCAACCATGGCCTTTTTGCTAGAGAACTTCTTGTCTCTTTTAGCTTGCCTTTCTCTTCTCTCCTTAGCACTCAAATCTGGACAATCATACTGGAACTGACCTTTCTTTTGACAATTATAACCTCTATTGGTATAATCATCCTGTTCACTTTCTTCTTTGGACTTGGAGTCCTTCTTCTTGGATGAAGATCCCTCAGCTTTCAGGTCTTTCTTCTTCTCAGTTGATCTGTCCTCAGGTTTCTTCTGGTACCTGTGGTTCCTGTAATAGCTTTTGTATTTTCCAAATCTACTATTAAGTCTTTCAAATCTCCTTGCCACCAGTGCTAGCTTTTCCTCAAGCTCATCCTGATTTTTTGGCATGGGGGTTCTCAGACTCTCTAGTTTTACAGGTTTTATCTTTGGCTTTTAAAGCCACATTCTTACTAGATGATGAATCATCTTTGCTGTCAGCCTTTTTGGATTTCTTATCAATTACAAATTCATAGGCCTTCAGCTCAGAGAAGACTTGTTGATATGGCATTGAATTAATGTTCTTGGTGTTTTCAATCACCATTGCATGAATATCCCATTTCTTAGAAAGACCTCTAAGAATTTTCAATGCAACTTCTCTTTGTGGATATTTCTTTCCAAGTGCATTTAGATCATTCATGATGCTAGTGAATTTGACTTCCAATTTGTCTATTGATTCACCATCATCCATTTCAAAACTATCAAACTTTCCAATTGCCACTGAAAGTTTGTTTTCTTTTATATGATCTGTGCCTTGGCACATTACAGCTAGTGTATCCCAAATCTCTTTAGCAGTATTACAGTGAGCGATCATTCCCATCACACCATCATCAATTGTACTTTATAGTGTGTCTTTTGCGATGTAGTCTAGATTGAGTAACTTTCTCTCCTCAGGAGTCAGTTGGTCATCAGACTTAGGAAATTCTGCTCTAGGATCAATTCTCTCATCTTCTGTTCCTCTGGGATTTACCACAGTAAACTGGAATGGTCCTTGAGAGACCACTCTCCACATACGCTCATGTTTGGAATACAGGTGAGCCTGCATTCTCAGTCTCCATAGATCATAGTTCTCCACTGAGAACATGGGAAGTTTTTTAGAAGACATTTTTATCTGAGCTTTTGAAAAGAAAATTCAGCAAATAAGATCAGTTAAGATAGACCACAAGTATTTTTAGAAAATAAAACTTTGGTCAACAAAGCGGGTGGTCAAGTTGAACCACTGCTCTGATACCACTTGTTGGTCCCGGTGTAAACGAGTCTTACACGTGTATGGGGGGGGGAATACACGTGTTCAGTGTTTTTAAACTTTTTTTCATCGAGGTCACTTGGGTCGATAATCCACTCAAGATTAGGTTTCGAGAAGCACAAATCGCCTCGAGTCAAAGTCTAATGAGACAGTGATCCGAAATGCGCTTTTAAAACCTCGAGATAATCCCAACTGAGTCCTGAGTGTCAGAGATCCTGAGTTGCTTGGATCAGATAACTATCTTACTGAACTCTCAGATGAGTAGGTTCAGTTTGGTAACTATCTGTTCTAGCTACTCAGATGTGCAGAATGGTTGGCCCTTAGTTTTCTACTCGTTTTAAGCTTTGCTAAAAACCTTTCCTTTATCAAATAGTGATTAGGCTGTGATTCAATTTACATGAAACTTCAGTGGATTGATTCCAACTGAATATCAGTGAAAAGTATGCTTTCAAATTCAGGTCAATACAACAGTTAAGCACAAATAATGAAAGCAATAAATAACACATCAATTATAGTGGTTCAGAGACTCAAGCTCCTACGTCCACTCTCTCTGATCCTCAGAGAAATTCACTAATCACTTCTGAGCTTTCTGACTACCTCGCGTAGTTTACTTACTCAACTCGGCCCTGAGCTTTCTGACTACTCCGCGTAGTTTACTTACTCAACCCGACCTTGAGCTTTCTGACTACCTCCGTAGTTTATTTACTCAAACACAACCAAGCTTTCAGACTAACCCTGTAGCTTACTAACTTCTCCTTTAGAGTTTTCTGACTACTCCGCGTAGTTTACTAACTCTTTACAACTCTTTCTCACCAACAAACACACTCCAACTACCTTCTCAAGGGTTTGGGGTTTCTCGGTTGGTTTCCAACTAGGATGAGATATCCTTTACAATGAAGCACAATGCAAAGGGTTAGGATATCTCGACTAAGCTTTGGATAAATCTTATCAAGCTAGGCTTAGTATAGTGAGCTCTCTTCAATATAGAAGCACTTGGGAAATTCTTGGTTTTTCGAGTGCTTTAACCAAGGTCACTCTTGAAAACTATCCGTTGGAGAGATAGCTTCGTGAGTTTCCTCTTATGGTGCGTGAGGAACGGCTATATTTAGGGTTTGAAACTCCCTAAAACGTTTTAGGCAATAACCTTTCATGTAGCCGGTCTTCACTTTTTGCAGTCTGGAACTTTTGTACATCTGACATCTTTTTCAGCGACCTGTCACTGTCAGTGTCAGTATGGTACAGTGTTGTCTTCCTCTTTTTGACTTTTGTCTCCAGTTAAAGGTAGACACCTTCAACGGCTCTTTTGGTTACAAACTCTGAGTTGATATAACCTTAACAACACTTCTGACTTAGTTCCTTTTGTCTGCATTTGAATGTCTTGGCAAATATCTATTTTTCTAAGGAATCACGATCTTCTCAGTATTGCATCCTTCAGATAGATATATTCAGTGCCTCGAAACATTCAGGTTTATACTGAGCATTCAGTATATTACTGAGTCTTCAGTAATTACTGTGCCTTCAGTATTCTTGATCTTCAATCTTCAGTCTTCAGTCTTGCGTCTTCAGAGTCTTCAGGGTCTTCTGAGTCTTCAGAGTCTTCTGAGTCTTTACAGATATACTGACTGATATACTGAGTCTGCATGCTGAGTCTTCAGTTCCCTCAGTTTCATACTGAGTCTTCAGTATCTCAGTTTCATACTGAGTCTTCAGATTCTCAGTTTCTCACCGAGTCTTCAGATTCTCAGTTTCTCACTGAGTCTTCAGAAACTTCAGTTTCATACTGAAACTTCAGTTTCTTCAGAAACATACTGAGCTCTTCAGAGTCTTCAGAACCTATCCTGATCTATATCTGCTGACTATACATTTTGCAGATAACATCCTGAATACTCTAAAACTGAATCCTGACTCAACTATCAAGATCATTCTGAACATGTCATACTCAGGGGTTTTGGGATCGTAATCAAAATCATATATGTTTTATTAAATTCATCTCCCAACAAAACCCATCAAATTCGAAGCCACTCTCAACAAGAGATACTTGAAGAATAAGTATATCATACTTTTTGATATTGTGTCTAAATGCCTAATGAGCGGGTCTGGCAGTTTGGAGCAAATTAGGAAACCAAAGTTGAGGTTGATGGCTGCCATCGAGGATTCTCCCAGAGTTGATTTCAACTGGCTACAATTCTTGATCAAAACTATTAGTGATCAAACGAAGCATATCACTAAAGAAAAGGACACCATTGTGGTGAAAGGCAAGGTGTTACATACCACAAAGATATCATACATTCTTGAGACTGCAAGAGAAGAGAAGGATACATTTGCCCCAACAAATGTTTTTCCCATATCCAAAATTATGTTCAGACAACTGACGAAGAAAGCTCTGAAAAGAAAGAAGGAGAAAGCTGTTGAGTCTCAGGAAGACGTGTTTGTGGAAGAGTTTGAGGAGGAACAAACATCTATTGCTAAACAATTTCCACCAAAAAGGACAAGAAGAGAAATGGCTAAAGCCACTGAGCTCTCATCTGAAGAAGAGAAGAAAGCTAGAGCTCAAGCTCTTCTAAAAGTAAAAAGGGAAACTGGTGAAAGGATGAAGAAAGTCGTAGCTAAAAAACCAAAATGGAGAAGATTGAAAACTATTGCTGAAAGTGAGGCTGAGAAAGAAGCAAGTCAGGAAGTATTGGCTATTGGACAAAAATCACCAATGCAGATGTTGGCTCGGGCTGTTGAGACAGTCAGGATGGAAGGGGCCAGTGAGGATGAGGCTGTCTTCTCTGAAGTTTTGAGAACCAATATCGCCACCGATAGAATTTCTCAAGAAATCTTTACAGGTTCCCAACAACCCATGGAAGAAAGCCAAATTACTATCCCTCCTACTCACCCCACCTCAGAGCCAAAAGATCCTCAAGAACTTTTAGATTTGGACCATCTCTTGACCAGTCCATTCCTTGACCCACATGAATTAGCTCCTGAAATCCCCAGTCCACCCCCACTGAAGATAGGTGAAGCAGAAGAGAAAAAATGGCGGAGCAAGGGGGAACGGTTTATCTTGGATAGATATCCTGAGTTGTCAGAATACCCTGACCTTCAGGATCTATTCATTAGACTGAGGACAACCGTATATATCCTGAATCAAACTTTACCAGACATGCTGAATATCAGTTCATTTAGAGGAGAAGACTGGTGGAGTGAGGAGACAACAATTCTCACTGACTTCTTTGGGTTCAGGAAAACCAAACTCGGAATCAAGAATGTAGAATTTGATAAGTTGGTACAGAAAAAGATAGCTGAGAGGAAACCTGTTATGGTTGTTAAGCCGAGTAGTGCTGATAAGAGAGGTGATGGAGGTGATGAAGCCGAAAAGGAAGATGAGATTGCTAAGTAAAATCAGGAGGGTGCTGACCATCCTGAATCTACAAAAGAGAATGAATTAACTGAGAAAGATGCTGCCCACAAAGAAATCACTACAAAAGTTGTTGCAGTTGGTACGAAAATCAATGAACCTCAGGCTGGAGAACCACTCCAGGTAGTTACTTTTGACACTACTAAAAATTATGCCAAAAATCCTAAAGTAACTATCACTGAGTTAGTTGATTTTGGTATGCAAACTGAGGAGCACGAGGAAGAAATCACACAAGTTCAAACAATGGATTTAACACCTGTATTGGAGTCCTTGAAGAGAATTGAACCTGTTGTTGATAAAATTGCCAGAGTGAAGGAGGCACTAATCACTTAGGACAAAAAGATTGATCTGTTAAGCTCTTCGACTGAGGTAACAAACATCCATACTTCTCTATCTATTAGCTTGATTGCTTTAGATACCAAAGTTGATGGTATAGCCAAGGTAGTAACTGATGAGATACAAAAGCAATATGAAGAAAGGAGTTTGTATCTAGAAAAGCAAATCACAGAAATGACTAATGAGTCGATTAGTAAAGCTGTTGAGGATATGAGCTCAATATTCATGGCCAAGATCACAGAACTAATGCATGAAGCTTTTTCTGGACATTTTGCTCCACTTGCTAAAGAGGTATCCACTGGGAAAAATGTGCTGAGAAGAATGGAGGATGAACAAGATCGATTAGCTGCGGAGATAAGGACAATTGGGAAAGAACAATTCCACATGGATGCTACCCTTTCCAGAATTTCGAAGGTATATGATGCCAAAACGGGGGGAAAGAATGTCTCATGCCATGGGAAAATTTGATGAGCATTTCAAGATGACTCAGGAAAGATTGGAACAACAAAAGAAAGATGATGAAGCAGCCAAGGAAGTTTAGATGATGATTGAAGCAACTGAGAAATTGAAAGAGAATGTTCCTCTGGATACAACACACACGTTGATAGATCCTGAAGTTTATAAGGAAGCCATGGATCAAAGATAGACTGAGAAAAGAGTCACTGAATCCAGTATATCTGCAGAGGCTCGTGCTGAAGTATCAAAAGAACCTGAACTGATTTTAGTCGAAGTTGCTGAAACAAAACTCCTTCAACAAAAAGCTACTGAACCTGAGAAGAAGGAGAGTGTTTCCTATGTTGAAAAAGATACTCAGAAGAAGAAACCAATCTCTAGACCTCTTCAAAGGAAGCTAATAGAAGAATTCACTGAACCTGAGAAGGAACCTGAAGATGAAACAGAAGAATTACTGAAAGAAGGTTTTGGTAAATATGATGTTAGCACTCAGAGACTAGACTTCGACTGGCATAACAAGTTGATTATGCTAAATGCTGAGAAGAAAAGAAAAGCTGTTATTTCTGTTTCTGGTGCTGAGCTAACAAAGAAGAAAATAGATGAAGAGAGATGGAGAACTGGTGGATTCCAAAGATTCAAGAACAGAAGAAGAGGATCAAAAGCGAAGATCATGAAATGGCCACACATTGATTCATGGATACCAACAGAAATCAATGATGCATGGGAGGAGGTAAAAAGAAAGTTCGGTTTCAGTTATAACATTCTACAAGAATGGAGATGAAGTGGTTCTGATAAAGATGAAGCCTTCTTCGAGTACTTGCTGACTTTCTATCCTCAGTATCTCCAGAAGTGGATAAATGTCTTTGATAAACATGGTTATCAGATGAAGGCTCCAGGTCATTACACATACCCTCCACCAAGATTTGGCACATGCTTTATAAATGAAGCAGCAATTTTGAAGGAGATTGCTGAATATGCTGAGCAACTTGGCCTGACCGCAAATGATCTTGAATACATTTAGAAGAGAGATGAGTTGAAGAAAAGATACTTCAGGATGTTTGGATTAGAAGTCCCTGAAGATGAAGTGGAAGAAGAATATGATTTGTTATCTTATTAAATTCAGTATCTTCATTGTATTTGTAAAAATTCTTATCCTTCATCAATGAAATTTACTGTTTTTGTGTAATCAAAAGATAATATCTCATTATCTTCAATTAATATTCTGTCATTCATACTGATTGCTAAATCATCTTGTACTTATAGAAACTGAAACCTATTGTTAGGTTAGTTTTTATCTTGAAATGTAACAAGATGGTTTTGACATCATCAAAAAGGGGGAAATTGTTGGGAGATGAATTTAATAAAAGAGATTTTGATTAGATCCCAAAACCCCTGAGTATGACATGCTAAGAGTAATCTTGATAGTCAGTATATAGGTTTCAGTTTAGGATGTTTTCAAGAAATATCTGCACCATGTATAGTCAGCAGACATAGCTCAGGATTAGTATAGGAATAATACATTGAGGGGGAACTCAGTGTATTCCTAAAGACTCTGAAGATCTGAAGACTCAGAATGATCTGAAGACTCAGATTACCTAAAGACTCTGAAGATCTGAAGACTCTGAATGACCTGAAGACTCAGATGACCTGAAGGACTCAGAAGACCTGAAGACTATCTCACTGAGGACATCTGGACAAATTTAAGTCCTGAACATTTATTGAAAAAATAAATGTTGTCCAAACAGTTGATTGCAGACAAAAGGAATTTGAACTAAAGTGTCTTTTAAGGTTGTCTCATTCAGAAGAGTGGACCTAAAGAGCCGTTTTGTTTGTCTCTATTCACTGAAGATCTGAACCAATCAGAGAGCGACAACACTGTACTTTACTGACACTGAAAGCGACCTGTCCCTGAGAAAGTCAGAGTTACTGGGTTCCAATCTGCAGATTCAAAGTGATTGGCTGCATTGGTTATATATTACCCAAATCATGCAAGGGCTTGTTCAAACCCTAATAGAGTCGTTTATCACTAACCAGAAGAGGACACCCTTGATGCTATCTCTTCCAACAGATAGTTTTCAAGAGTGTCCTTGGTGAGTTTCCTATAAATACCAGTTGCCTTCAACATTGCAAGGTTACGGGAAATCAAGCTACTCCAGAGCTCATTCGTATTTAAGTATTTCTGTGAAGCACTCTAAACCCTAAGAATTTCCCAAGTGTTTCATCTTTGAAGAGAGCTCATCTACTAAGCCTAGAATCTGTTAAGAATCCAAAGCTTAGTAAGAGATATCCTAGCCTTTTGCATTTGTTCTTATTGTAAAAGGATATCCTACCTTAGTTGGAAACCAACCAAACCCAAACCCTTTTGTTAGGTAGTTTGTGTGTGATTGTTGGAGATTGAGAGAGTTGTAAAGAGTTAGTAAGCTGCAGTTGAGTTTAGCCTGAAAGCTCTAGAGAAGAAGTTAGTAAGCTATTTGAGACAGTATGAAAACTTGTGTGAGTTGAGTTAGTAAGCTGCAGTGTAGTTCAAATTGAAAAACTCATAGAAGAAAGTTAGTAAGCTGCAGGAGTTCAGTCTGAAAGCTTTAGTAGTAGTAGTAGTAGTAGTAGTAGTAGTAGTAGTAGTAGTAGTAGTAGTAGTAGTAGTGAGTTAAGGAATTTCTCTGAAGATCAGAGAGAGTGGATGTAGGAGTTTGAGTCTCTCGAACCACTATAACTTCTTCGTGTTATTTGCTTTACATCTTCGCATATTTCATCGAAAAGCATCGAAGTTTTTCTGGTATTCAGTTGGAATCAATCCACTGAACTTGCATTAAACTGAGCACAACCTTAACCACTATTTTCATAAGAAAAATGTATTTTCAGCAAAGTAAAACGAGTATAAACTTAGGGCCTACACTTTGCGCACCCTAGAAAAGCTAGTGTAGATATCTACCAAACTGAACAACTCACCTGAGTATTCAGTAAGATAGTTATCCGAGCAAAAGCTTCTCGGGACACTTTCAAGACTTCGGGATCGATTGAGCTAATCTGACGGACTGAAAGCTAACTCAGGGTGACTGTCTCAGTAGACTTTTACTCAGGGTGATTGATCTTTTCAGGACTAAACTCAGGAAAACCTGACTCACTGATCAACAAGGTTTTAAAAGTTAAAGAATCACCATACACTTGTATTCCCCCCCCCCCCTCCAATTCACCTTACATTGTACATGTTGGGAAATAAGGGGTGCCCGGATCTATACGAGATGAATTTAAATACATATTTAAATTAATCATTTAATTAATAACATGAATTAATCCTAAATCAATTCACCATAATAATTAAACAAGCAAATAAACAACATACGTACACGTAATCCATGTAAATCCTAAGCATGTGGAATCTAGGAGTTACGAGATTACATACCTCTTGTAGAGACAACGTTGAGACGATGGATCAACCCAAATAGTATTCCCAAATATGTCCCACATCCACGAACGTAATCCGGTGGGAGGATTCACACAAACGATTTTAATAAAGGAGAAAAATTTAAATATTTTGCCACCACCTTTGTGGATTTCTAATTTTTCCAACACATGGAATTGCATTGGGGATGAAAAACCCATCCCCTATTTATAGGACAGGGGGGGGACGAAAATTTTGACCTAATTGGGTCATTGGGAAATTTCCTTGCTTCTTCATCAAGATACAATCTTGAATATATCCAATATATTCTATTTCCCAAAATATCTCCCAACAAAATATTCTCCTCCTTTTCTTGCTCCTAATTTTCAAAAAACACACACAAGTAGGGAAGAAATAAGATCTTTTTCCTTTCTTGAATTTATGGGATAAACTTGTATCTCAAGAATACTTATTCCATAAAATTTTTCCAAGAAAATCAAGAAAAAAATCTTTTTCTCTCTCCTACCTATTTTTTTCGAAAATAATCATGGAAAAATTAGGCAATAATATTTTCTTCTCCTTTTCAATAATTGGACATTAATTTGGGCTATTTGAGGGGCCTTTAGGAGAATTAAGATTGGACCTCCAATGGGCTATGAAACTTTAATATTTAGCCAAAATATTATTCAAGCCTATTAATATTAATTTACTCCACTATAAAATTAATATTGAACTATTCATCTTAACCCATATTATGACTTCACAATAATATGACTCCCGATCATTATTTTCCGTGTTTAAGATTATCTCAGTCCACTAATTAATTAGGCCACTGAACAGGCTTTATATTAATTAATATCTTTGTCCTTGGAGTAAAGACAACTCAACATTATTATCCATACCGGAAATAAATTTCCACTTGCAAGATTTGGTATGATAAAGATTCTGAGCCCACCAAGGGAACAAATCAAGCAAGCCGTACTTGCACACGATTCTCCGTATTAAATCTTAGCAATTGTCGTGTAATCAATAATATTGCCCAAGATATAAGGTATCGAATCACGTTGGTTCTCTTCCCAGCATAAGTCAAAGCAATAGTTATTAATTTCACACGATCCTATTTAAAAATTTATCCTCTTGTAGGTCCTATTCAACGCATCATAATGCACTAGTGTAATCTCTTGGTCAAGACAAACCAATCTGAGCTTTAACTTCAACCTTTCACGATGGATTGTTCATTTCCATCTAGGTTGTGAACTTTGTACTTATTTATGAGGAACTGTTAATTTGATCTTTCGTGATCTGGTATCACCAAATTAACTACAATGTAACACATACTATTTATTGAACAGGTATGCAGTAAATATATATAACATTCATTCATATTTAGTGCAACAGTGATAAATAATTTATTTTAGTAAATAAATAGGAAATTCAGTTTGGTTATACAAAGTAAAAAGCATACTTTTCAATATAACCCCAACAGTACATCCCCGAGAGACAATGATGTACCGAGGACTAAGAGAGAGAACTTTTGGTGGAAAGACGTGAACGATCGATAGCTCACTTCGTAAGAAAGTGTTTAAAGTGTCAGCAAGTTAAAGCAAGGCATCGACGATCATCGGGATTGTTACATCCCTTGGAGATACCAGAATGGAAATGTGAGAATATCACTATGGATTTCGTCAAGAGTTTTCCAAAGACAAATAAAATTCACGGTGCCATCTGGGTTATTGTGGACAGACTCACTAAGACCGCCCATTTCATCCCCATACGAATGACTTACTCTCTGGGTAAACTTGCTCAGTTGTATGTGGAGGGAGTAGTCAGATTGCACGGGATACCAGTTTCGATTGTTTCTGACTGAGATCCCCATTTTACTTTAAAATTTTGGAAGAGTCTTCAACAAGCTTTGGGAACTAAACTGAACTTTAGCACCCCATATCACCCACAGACTAACGGACAGTCAGAGAGAACTGTACATACACTAGAAGATATGTTGAGGGCTTGAGCTTTAGACCTTGAAGGGAGTTGGGAACCTCACCTTCCAGTAGTGGAATTCTCCTACAACAATAGTTACCAAGCCACAATACAAATTTCACCGTTTGAAGCACTCTACGGAAAAAAAAACTGCAAGTCGCCAATTTGTTGGGATGAAGTTGGAGTTCGTAAAATTTTAGGACCCGAACTTGTGGAGAAATCAGTAGAAATCATTTTAAGGGTCAGAGAGAGAATCAAGACAACACAAGATCGTCAGAAATCGTATTCCGATACTCGGAGAAAGGATCTACATTTTGAAGTTGGAGAGAAAGTGTTTCTTAAAGTTGCACCGATGAAGGGTTTGATTCGATTCAGGAAAAGAGGAAAACTGAAACCCTGTTATGTGGGACCTTTTGATATTCTAGACAAAGTGGGAGATGTTGCATATCGTTTGGCCTTACCGCCTGAGTTATCTCAAGTGCACAATGTGTTCCATGTTTCTACAGTCAGGAAATACATGGGTGATCAGGATCATGTCGTCAGTTTTGAGGATTTAGAGTTAGGACGAGATCTAACTTATGAGGAAATACCAACGACCATATTAGGAAGAAAATCCATATCTTAAGAAATCGAGAGATAACTTTGGTTTTAGTTCAGTGGAGTAGGCATGGAAAAGAGGAAGCTACATGGGAAAGGGAAGATGAAATCCTAGCAAAGTACCCCAATGCCTTAACAAAAATGAGAAAGTGAATTTCGGGGATGAAATTCTGTTAAGTGGGTAAGGATGTAATACCCCGAACCAAAAATACAAGGTTTTAATGGAAGTTTAAATGTTTAATTTTATTCTAACGTGAGATGAATTTTGTTTCAAGATTTTTATTTTCAGGAGGACGAAACGAGCAATCTGAGCCTAAAGCACTCCTAACACTATATGGAAATAAATAAATTCAAAAGTTTGATTAATAAAATATTTCTCAAAATTAAAATTCGATGACGACAATCCTGTATCGTCAAAATAAAATCGGGTTACCAAATGATAGTCCAACTATGTTTATAATTGTTCATCTATTAGTTTAATAATTAACAACCCCCCCCTCATTCTCCAAAATCATCAAATTCATCCTACACTCCTATCAAGTTTTCACAAGGGTTTCTAAGTGTTTAAAGTCCAAAAGCTCAATCAAGGTAAGAAAATCAGTGAGTTTGTATGATTTTATTTTTAATTATCGGCTAGTTATAAAATTCTGATTTTTTTTTGATATTCTAGTTGAAGAAAACTGGTTAGTTTGTGTTATGTTTCGGGAAAACGAAGAGGAAGGGACTTTGGGAGAATGGTTTTACATGGGACTTGTTTTTGATAGATTCTATACTTGATCAAGATCATATCTGAAAATGGTTGCGTTTTATTTCGATGTTGTGATATTTTATTTGGATTTTTGAAGTGTTGGCTATGAAACTACATGTTCAGTTCCTGTTCTTGATTCAAGGCTTGATATCTTATACTTTTGGCTAAGCTATTGGTTGGAGTTTGGTACAACCTTATTCTATATGATGTTGGGTAGCTACTGTAATCGTTGAGTAATATATTTGAGAGCCAAAGTATTTTATTAAAATTTTCCAAGTTAAACAACCTGTTTGAAATTGAAAATTAGAATTTAATTACTCGATTACTTTTATAGAAATTTCAAGTTGTGAATATGTTCTATATGTCAATATGTCCCTACATGCAATTTTTTGGATTTTTATGAGTAGTAAAAGTATTTTAAAAGATTTTTGCAAAAAATAATAAAACCGTTGGATTGTTTCGATAAATGGAAATGTTTGGTCAATCGGACACTTAGAAGTCAACTCTCTATACTTATTTTGGTTACTTTCAAATGATATGTTATGTGTATGCGTTCTGAACGTAAAACCCTAAGAATAGAGCTTAACGTCCCCGTTAAACTCATTTAATGAATCTTCGATAAAACTTAATGATTTTTGAATAGGACTAAATTATGGAACTGCTAGGTGAAGTGTGGCTTTAACTCGGACGTCTACATTTTCGCTCTCATCTCGCTTTTTTTTTCAAAGAGTTTAATTTTACTTTAAAAGTTCAAAAGATGGGTGACACTATCCGTATTGCAGTTTTTAATGTTACATGGACTATTAGTGTATTCTATGGTTATCTTTATGTAAACTTTTACGAAATTAAAGATCTCCGGGTCCCATGAATATACGGTATTAGTAAGCCGCTATGATACTACGACCACTGTGTCGACATGAATATTGGTATGGGCATGAACAACTCGTGCATACCTACGACATAATAGTCGACATGCATATGGTATGGGCATCAGAAACTCGTGCGTACCTAAGGGTATGTGCATCAGAAACTCGTGTGTACCTATGACATAATAGTCGATATGAATATGGTATGGGCATCAAAAACTCGTACGTACCTAAGGGTATGGGCATCAGAAACTTGTGCGTACCTACGACATAATAGTCGCCATGAATACGTATGGGCATGAACAACTCGTGCATACGATATGTATATGTATATGGTAAAATTGATATTAGGATATTGCTAATCTGTGTAATAGCGCACGAGTCATTCCACTGAGATTTTTATCTCACCCCCCTACAATTTTATGTTTTTAGGTTATGATCGAGAGGGGCCGGAGTTTGCTGTAGACATGGAATTTCCCATACTTATGAAGTTGTTACTGTTATTTATGTGTTGAATCTTTTAAATTAAGTCATTTTATCTTTCAAAATTGTTAAACTACTTTACGAGGGTTAAGTTGTTTATGTATCTTTAAAAGATTGTCAAATTTATAATTCTACCCTATTTCTCTATGTATGTATTAAACGACTCTCCGCGCTTTAATCGTACTGATTTTCAATCTTACTTTACTTTCCGCTGCAAAATGTTAGTCTAAGCTTTATTGTTTTATTTTAAAAGAAACTTTTAGACTCAGATTTTTCGTTCACTAAAGTAGCAAACCGGATCTAGAGTGTTTAAGTTGCAAAGGGCTTCATTCTAGAAACAGGGCATTACAGGGTCGACTGGGATGGTCTTTAGCTCTTCAATGGGAGTTGCCCTTTGATCGCTCTTTTGTCCTCTTGGATCTTGGATTGGTTACGCTTTCATGAGTCTTCTTCCATAGGTTCAAAACCGAGTCGAGGTTCCAGGTCGGGCAATACTTGCGAAGAGCTTGCCTCTGCGCCGCAGACTTGTTCATTTGTGTAGGTCCCGAATGGGTTTTGTGAGGGTAGAAGTCTAGAGGGGAAGGGTGAATAGACTTCTAAAATTTTTTCGTGCAACATTAGGTGTGAGAGCAAGTTACGTCGAGTCTTGAGTGAATCAGTTTGATCGATATTCAACTTCTTGATGGCGATGGCGAATCGATTCGATTGTCTATCGGTTTAAGCGATGTCGCGGAAGCTAGATTTTTAACCCGTGAAAACCGGTTTATAAGATCGATTCTGCGATGCATTTTCAATCAGATGACTAAAAGTGTCAAGCCCGGTCGGATCACCGGTTGATCTGACCGATCCTAACTCGAAATATGTATGCAGTTTAAACTTCGGGTTGTAATGCGGTTGTGTAAAGTAGATAATAACAAGTAAAGGCACACAAGATTTTATAGTGGTTCGAATAAACCGATCCTACGTCCACTCTTCCCTATCACAAGGGGCACCAACTTAACCAACCTGGACTAAGTTTATTGTGTTAGTTCAACACATTACAACCAACAGATGTTTCAAGAGTTCTCACTCAACCGATCCCAGAAATCAGAACTAGAAACCCTAGTCTGAAATCTTGCTAAACAAACTTAACCTAACTTTTGGGTTTGGGTAAAGATTTGTTATTGTTGCAACTGGAATTCTATCCTAGTTTTGAGGTAGCCTTAAGCTAGAGGATAAGAATTCTATGCTAAGAACTAATGGGATGAACACTTAGAAAATAATCTTGAATTTGTGTTCTTCATGTGAAAATCTTGCTATAGCTTGAGCTTGATGATAATTTCCGTGTGTTCACTATGAAGTATGATCTCATATTTATAGACCTTGAAATCAAATAGTCGTTGGAAAGCAATTTGAATTTCAGGCTATATTTGGTAGTTTGCAGGGTTGATTTGACGTGCTTCAGGAAAACCATGCCATCTTCGTGCATAGTTGTCCTTTGTAGCCGTTTGCCGACGATCGCCTATATCTGTAATATCGATTCATACATACGTTGTCGATCCTTTATTCGCTAACAAGGACACTTATTCGACGTCTTTGTAAAGCCAACTATGTTGACATTCTTCCTCGTCCGATTTACCGCGTATGCTTTGGATAAGTAGTTATGCTTATCATTTTTCTGACTAGGCTAGAAGTGGTCAATACCTCTACTGATCAGTTGCCTTGAGTCTACTGATATGGTTGTCTTAGCTTCAACCAATCGACTCTGCTGATGTCTTCAGAGAGTAGGTCTTATGGTCTGCTGCATTTTGGAATAATTTCTTCTGATTCTCGCATCGATCTTACGAATCGATCTTCGCTTCTCGATCTTATCGATATTCTAACCGATCTTAAGCTCTTGATCTTTGCTCGATCTTCGCTCTTGATCTTGTGCAATTTTAGTTTCTTCCCAAGAAATGTGACCTAGTAATACATCATTTTGCCTAACATGTTTATTTGGTTTCTATCATATCATCGATCGACTAACAGTTTGATGGTCCTATTCTAATTTTTTTGGAACTTCCATCAAAACTTATAAATTTCCTAACAATTTCCCCCTTTTTGATGGAACCAAAACATTTCTTAGAAAGAATGCTGAACAAAACTAAGCAAAATTAAAAGAGAAAGTGAATCAGAAGACAAAGAGAGTTTGTCTTAAGACCAGAAAAGTAGGATTTTCATTAATGATAACAATTTTACACGTACATTCAAATCCTATTCTGATCTCAAAACTAGTCTTCTGATATCTTTTCTTCAAAATCTTTCTTCCTGTGGAACAACACACATTTCAAACAATCTTGCCTTGATTTCTGCTACCTTGCTTTCTTCAAAGATGTCATCTTGTGCCAGGCACATGTTTAGCGTAGCATTGAAGGCAATTTTGTCGAGCTTTCCATCAACAGTCTTCTTGTACTCCATGATCTCGACTTCGGGGGTAACTGGTATGCATCTTAACTTATTGGCCTCCCTCATGACGTTCTCATAGAATTTTGGATGTTTGTTACTCAACCAGTCTCTGAATATTTTGTTGATTTCGACGTTGGTTGGGATAACCTGATTGATGTATGCCGAGATATACCATTTTCCCTTAATCTTCTTCCATTCAGCCACCATGTTCCTATCCGGCCTTACAATTACATCAACATCACCATCTAGAATACGCTCCACGAAATGTGAACCTTCACCAGTTCCAGCAACGAGCCCTTTCTTCTTCTTTTGCTTGTAAGCTTTGTCAAGACTCGATGCTTCTTCCATTCTTCTTTTCCTATCCATTTCCGCTTTCTTCATTTCTTAAGCTTTCCTTATTTACGCTTCGATGATTTCTTTTTCTTTGCGAACCCATTTGGTTTCTTTCCCTTCGCGCGCCTTCAATTTGAATCGATGGATGATGAGGAAATAACTTCTTCCAATTCTGAAAGATCCTTGGCATCTTTTCTTCATTCTTTTTTCGATCCGAGTTATTTGGATCCCTACTACATAATTCTCCACTTGATTTAGCCTTTGCAGAGTTTCAACATTCTTTTCTTCTTCCCCCTTTTTGGTTCCCTCAAAAGAGTTTTAAATTTCGTAACCGAGGTCACCTGTCTGCTTTGAGAGATCTTGCTTTAGAGTTCCAAGGCGGAAGAGTCATCGAAGAACGGCCTTTTTCGATCAAGGCCAAGCATGGAAGATTGAGCTTTATCCACAATAGGGGTGACCACCGTCGAACAAGATCTCAAATTTATCCATGAGCAGAAATTGACCGGTTAAAGACCAAAGAAGATCATTTTATAATCCGTCAATTTCGCCATCTTCTCGTTCATCATCGAGTGAATTGTTGATTTCTTGTTTCTTCAATCTTAGCCATACACTGCGTTTACCTCAACCATTTTGTCGTGATAGTATCTCTTAATTCTTGAGATATCGTCTTGTGATGAGATCTTACATGCTCTCTCTCGGTCGAATGGCTTTCTCGATTTGACGGGGAACAAAAAAAGGCGACATCGTCCCCTGAACATATGTGCCATATTTTCCACTGAAAAAGAGTTCTTGATATACTTCATTGATTCTCTTCAAAGGATGGAGAGGTTTGGAGAATCTAGACGACTTTGCGATGTCGGGGGCCTTCGACCTCAATTTCTTCAGCTTGACTAGCCCCAGCAGTCAGGTCGATGAAGTGTTCGGCTGATTGTGCCTCAGCTGATGGGGACTCTGCCGCATCTCCCACATCAATGTCATCGGCAACTTCCACAGGCTCCTCAACAATTCAGATCTATTTCGCTGTCTTCTATACGTCGGCCATCTGTTCAAAAATCTCCTCAATGCTGATTGGGCCGACATCAGCAGCCTCTTCGTCCTCATCAAAATGTGGCATATTCCTCATTGCTCTACTGTATTTGACCAATTTATGGGTCATATCTCTATGAATGGGAGTTTATGGCATACCCAACTGTCTCGTGATGAGTCCTGCAATAGCATCATCTGACAAGAGATTCGGTGCAGTTTCTACCACAACAACTTTTCGCATTTGCAGCTCATATTCGAGGAATGAATGAATTCCACCCTTCTGCTCCAATACATCTCCAAAGTCCTCAAACTTCTTCAACTGGATGTCCTGCCATGTAAGCACATCCAGTACTGTAGCCTTGGCGTCTGGTTTGAGGGCTAGTTCTGGGTATCGTTCCTCAATCATCTTCTCCAAGCGTCTTCTGATGATTTTCTCAGTGAAGGACAAGGCTTCTGCTTGGGGAGAGGATGATGGGAGAGGAGGAGATGACCAACAGAATCGGATGCTTGTCCGCTCAATAGCTTTTGGAGCCTCCAGATCAGGTGATGAGACCTCCAAGTTGGCAGAATCAGTAGAAGCCAGTAGAGCAGTAGGAATGTGTCCAGTCTGCGCAGGGCCCGTTGATGCTTGTCCTGGGCCTCTGGGTAGCTTACTGATCAGAATGCGATCATCATCCGAATCAGACGACTCATCCACTAGTACCGTCTACCGCTTTTGCTTGCCTTTGCCAGTAACTTCTATTGTTGATGCAGATTTTGCTTTCTTGGCAGCTGGTTCTTTGATAACAACCCCATTTTCTAGCTTCCTGGTGGTTGACTTTCTTTTCTGACCACCTTTACCGCCCTTTCGGACTTCTAAGGTCGATTTAACAAATAACTTCGCTACATCATCATTTGGGCTGTAACAGACGGTTGATGATCAAGATTTTCTTGTGAGTGAGCTTAGGAATCATCTCATCCCCCTCCGATCTCTCATCCCTCATAAGGTCAATCGGAATGAGAGAGACCTTATGCAACAAAGTTATTTTGCCAGAAAGCACTACTTTCCCTTCCTCCACCACAAACTTTTCCTATTCCTCCAGCAATCTTCTCTTCAGAAAACCCAACTAGTTGACTTTAGCATTATGGATGATGGCAGTCATAATTCTGGCCTTCTCTTGGGTGACCTCATCCAGGCTGCCCACAATAACTTTCTGAACGATATCGAACAGGAGTCGATATTTCCTTTTGAGCATAGGCTTCTTGAACCCTTTGGAGTGATGAGCATCCGCAGTAGTAGAAGATTCTTGATAAGCGCACTTTCTTGAAGCCAAATATGCATCGGGCATGATGCCATCTGAGGAGCCGAAGTTCAAGATTCGAACAAGTCATCGGTGATTTCTAAATGTTCACCCCGAACCTCGAATAGAATACACCCTCGTGGTCTCTCAGTTTGTAAAAAGAAACTCGAGAGCACCGGTCCAAAAGAATCAAATCCTTTTCGTAGAAAGAGTACATCTTCAAGCCACAATCCTTTAGCAATTTGAGAATCTCAAGGGACTCGGGATCCGTGGTGGTCCACGAAATCGACAAGACTGATTCTTCTATAACCTCATCGGCAAAATTCTTGAAGACGGGTCTTGGGGTTCCGTGAAGCATGAGATGAGGAGTGGGCCGGTTAACTGGTCAGACTTTGGGTGCCATTTAAAACATATTCCAACAATTGATGTTAGATTAAGCGTTAAGACATATTTTGCAGAGATTTCAGATAGTATGTGGCCATGTCCCAAATTAAGCATCAATATAAGATCTGTAACCCTAGCACATAACAATTATCAAATTAAAAAAAATATGCTATGTAAATTACCAGATATATATATACGTAAGAGATATTGATGAGAAAAGGCAAATATTTGTTTTGCAGAAATAAAATTTGCAGAGAAATTTTAAGCTTGCGTGAAATTTGCAGAGAAAGTTTAAGAGTTTGTGAATTCGTGCAAATGGTGAATAAGGCTTGTTTAGAAAGAAGAGGGAAAGATAAAGGGTTTTGAATCGGAACCGAAGCTTTGCTTAATCTAAATCAATGGTCCAGATTAATCGATTTAAAGAAATTAGAAATCGTGCAGTGAGGAAAACAATAGGTAGCAGCTTTTTTGGATTTAAAACCACGTAATTAATGTATTTAATACATATTCCTCGCGTCCGCATTAAATGCTCTGCAGGACTTGCGTCATGAAAGTATGTGTACAGTAAAAGCGAATAAGGATAGATATATTCATATAATAAGCAGAAAAGAAAAGAGATGTAAATCGTGTCCGGTTGGTGATGTTGTAATAAGTCAATACCACATGAAGTCTAATTGATTTCTATTGATCTTAATTTATGCCTAAACCTTAGTATTTCCCAACAATGTCCCACTTATCTGATTAGGTTCCTTACTTATCCAATCTGATACGTTCCCCCTTCATTTGATATCCCCTTTCTGATCAGTTCCTGACTGATCTTTTTTATCAGTTGAGGTACCTGACTCAACTGATTCTCCTTATCTGGTTAGTCTCTTAACCAATCGGTTCTCGAGACGATCCACCAAACATTTTCGTGCACTTTCGCCAAGGTCAAGAGGTCTAGCTCATTACATAGTTCTCTCAATCTGGTTCAACTAGTGGCTTGGTTAAGATATCGACTCTCTGCTTATCAGTATGGATCTTTTCCATTCTGATGTTCTTCTTTTCAACATGATCTCTTATAAAGTGATGTCTGACATCCACATGCTTGCATCTTGTATGTAAAACAGGATTCTGAGTAATGCAATAGCACTATTACTGTCATAGAATATGGGCACATTCGTAGCTTCAATGTTGTAATCCTCACCGGGCCGACTAAGCGGAAGCGGTTAGGAACAACAACTTCCCCTGTAACCATATATTGCTCTTGGTAGTAGATGTGGCAACAAATGTTTGTTTCTTTGAAAACCAAGAGATCGATTTCTTGCCTAAGAACCGGAGTTCTCGAGGTTGATTTTCTATCTATTCTGCAACCTCCATAATCAGAATCGAGAATACCCACTAAGCTCTAGATTATCATCGATGGGTAGAATAAACCAAGGTTTCTTGTCCCCTTCAGATACTTAAGAATCCGCTTAGTTTCTTCCGATGTGGCTTTGCATTGGATTTGCTTTTGAAATCGCACATACACCTCTTGCAAAAGTTATATCTGGTCTATTTGGCAAATCGAAGTATAGTGAGAGATCTAATGAGAGCTACGTATTCTTTTCCGATCGATTTTTCGACCATTCTCATCTAGATCCATCTTGAATCCGGTCATCATAGGAATTTTGGCTTCCTTTAATGTTATGAATTCAAATTTAGCCAACAAATTCCTAGTGTACTTTGTATGGCGAGATGAATATCCATACGTACTTTGCTTAACTTGAAGACCCCGAAAGTAATTCATCGACCCATCATAGACATTTTGAATTTCCTTGCATCGATTTCTTGAATCATCACATAAGTTCTTGTTGGGAGATCCGAAGATGATGTCATCACATAGATCTGAATCATCGAATGTCTTCTCCATCTTCTCTGAGTAACAAGTTGAGGGGCGTGAACAAGTTGAGGGAACCGATCCGAAGTTTCTCGAGAAAATAAGCCAAGAAGATAAGTGCTTTGAATGAAAAAATAGGCACGAGGAAAAGTGGCCTCGAATGGGAAAAGGTCAAGTCCAAAATATTTGAATGTCGAATGGCACGAGCGTGGAATCGATCTTTGGCTTATTTGAAATCGATCTTTGAAATCTTTGGAATCGATGCTAAAACGCTGAAATCCGATGCTAAAATGTTGGAATCCTGTTGCTAATATGCAAAAATCACGATCTTTGAAATGTTGGAAATCGATCTTTGAAATCTTTCAAATCCTGAAAGGAAGTTCTTTGAAATCCGAGAGAAAGTATGTTGAAATCGAGAGGAAGTTCTTTGAAATCTCGAGGGAAGAACGTTGAAATTCGAGAGGAAGTATGTTGATTTGAATTTGAATCTTGACGTGGACCAATCGAGGCGGTCAAAAATTTCGACAAAAAGTCTGCAAAAAATTACAGAATAGTATGGATTTGAATGTGACTTTCTCCAACGGTAACATTCAAATCCACACTATAAATACAAGCACTTCCATCAAATTAAGTGTGGAAAAATGCTATCAAGCTAAGAGTCATATCTTCAAGCATTCCCACCATAGAACACAAATCAGAGATATCCAAAATATATCCAAGAGTGTTCTAAACCCAATCTAAGAAACACATGATATATCCTAAGCTTAGAGATTTTTTTAACCTTAGCATAAAAGACTAAACCATTGTAAGGTAAAATCTCAACCTAGTTGGAGACACCAACCAAACCCAAACCCTATTGTTAAGTAGTTTGTGTGTGATTGTTGGAGTTGTAAAAGAGTTAGTAAGGCAGAGTAGTTGAGTCAATAAAGCTCTAGAGAAGAAGTGAGTAAATTTTTTTAGGCAGGTTAGAAAGCTGTATATGGCAATCCCAGTGGAGGGTGATAAGTCTCGTTTGAGTGAGAGCTCGTTAAATATCTGTAGGCAATCCGGTGGAGGAGATAAGTCCGTTTGAAGGAATTTCCCTAGGATAAGGGAGAGTGGATGTAGGAGCTTGAGTCTCAGAACCACTATACTTTGTTGTGTTCTTTTATTGCTTTATGCTCTTACTTGCCATATGCATTTCGTTATAAGCAAAAACACATCGTTTAAGATTTTTTTTAAAATCACCATTTCCCTCCCCATTTTTCATAAAATTAAATTATTTTTTGGGACCAACGAACTCGAGGAGCTTGTTTCAGAGCCATAAAGAGCTTTTCTTAAGCGGTACACACAGTTTGCTTTTTTTCAAAGCGGAGGTTGCTCAACATAAACTTCTCGGCTAGTATTTAGTTTAAGAATGCACTATTTACATCCATCGATATACAATAAACCCTCCTCGTAAAGATATATGCAAACTTGACCAAATGGCTTCGGCGGCGGATGGTTAAGCGGTCTCATCATAATCAATTCTTTACGATTGTGAGTACCCTTAGCAACAAGTCTTGCCTTATTTACGGTTATGACATTATTCTCATTTCTCTTGTTTTTGAATACTCACTTGGTGCCTATCACATCTTGATGAGTTGGTACATCCACGGTTTCCAAACCTGATTCCTTTCAAACTGCTCTAATTCTTCTTGCATGGCTAGAATCCAGCTAGCATCTTGTAGAGCTTCTTCTATGGTGGTTGGTTCCTTCAAGGACATATAACAACAATACATGACACTTTCACCAACGATGTCTAGTTTGGACTCGGGCATTCGGATTACCCATTATCGGATCGGTCGGATGGTCACATAACCAAGTTCTTTCTTTTACGATGTATATCGGTTTGGATATCATCATCCTCATCGATATTGAGTCACTAGTAGTTGGGAGTGGTGCGATTATACGATCCACTTGGCATGGACAAATCGCGGTGATGTTGGAATCATCATATCGATGATGTACATCCATAGGAACATCGGTGTTCCCCACGAACGAGATGGTTCGGTTGATCTTATCAAATTTATGCGAACTTCTTCATTGACAGTTGTACGTACCTTTGGGTCTGAATGACCTGGTGAATCAGTTAAATCAAGTTTTGGAACATACACTGTTACGTGATCTGATCCTTTTTCCTTGATACTTAACTGATCCATTTTTAAATGCATCAGTCTGGGATTTGTTCGCATGCTTGCTTGTTTTGAGGCAGATTTCTCTTGTTGGAAGATGTCTCATCAAAAGACCCATGAGGTGTTTCTTCCACAACTAGGGTTACTTTGTTGAACACCATGAAAGCCTTCTTTGGTTGAGGAATATCCTAAGAATATACCCTCATCTGACTTGGACTCAAAGGTTTTCAACTAGCTCCTCCCATTGTTGTGTATGAAACACTTGCACCCGAAAACATGGAAGTAAGAAACATGAGGTTTTCTTCCCTTCCAAAGTTCATAAGGTGTTTTTGAAGTGAATCTTAGTCGAGAGCAGAGCATGTCGAGCAGTGTGACATCTTTGTCTTGATAGCTTCTTCCCATAAGCGGTTTGGAGTGGCATGTTAAATTTAACATAATGAAGCGAACTTCTTTGAGTGTTTATGTTCTCCGCTCGCTTACTCCATTACATTTGTGGTGTTCTTTGCGGTGATGTTTCATGTTGTATTCCAAACTTAGTGCAAAAAGCATTAATAAAGGAGTTCGAAATGCATTACCTTTATCGGATCGATTTTTTCAATCTTGACACCGCTTCTCATTTTGTAACTTCTTGAAAGCGGCTCTCGGGTATCTTGGTTTGTTGTCTCATTCTTCTTATGTAAGAATACCACCCGAGTAAACTTGGAGTAATCATCCATCGATCACGAGTGTATTTTGCGTCATTGAGACTAAGTGGGAATGCTTGGTCCAAATAAGTCCATATGGGCGGTTGTAATACTCTATTTGGATCTTTGGTCTGGGATTCCCTTGAATGAGACTTTAACTGCTTTCCGCCCGACATGAGACACATATGCGATCCTTAGAGAATACCTCATTAGGGAGACCCTCAACTAGAGACATCCTTGCTATCTTGTTAAGAGTTTTAAAGTTGAGATGGCTCATTCTCTTGTGCGAGCCAATTCTTTGCTTTTGGAACTTTTAACAATCAAGCATGCATTTCTTGGACAAGCCCCTGTTTCCAATCTGCAGTGTAGATTGTTCCCTTTCGTGAACCAGTTATCAAAATCTGTTGAGTAGCTCGATTCTTGATAGTGCACTGATTGGTCGAGAACTCAACACAGAATACATTGTCACAGAATTGTGAAACCGATAACATATTGTGCTTTAAACCATTGACATACGAGACTCGGTAATAACACATCATCATTCTCTAAGGTTAGAATCCTCTGGTAAAACCAAAGTTATAATCACCAAAAGAGTACCGTGGGCCTTCTTGTTCTGTGTATGAGCTGAGGAGATGTTTGTTTCCAGTCATGTGCCTTGATCATCCACTATCGATGTACCAGATAGTTGCTTGTACACCTCCTTTATTGGCCAAACCCATGCGAAAACGCAATCGGATCGGGTTTTAGGTACTGAAAGAGAATCGGGTCCTGGGGGTTAGAAATACCTTTCGGGATCCAAACAAACTGGCACCTTTGTTGAAAATAGGGGCTTTATTTGTCTCCATAAACATCTACATAATCATACGTCTCTTCATATGCAATCTAGTCAATTATGATCATTAGTGTGAGCCTTGGATGAATCGAAGACTTGGGAATTTTTGTTAATATTTGTCTTCTTTTAATCCAGTGGGGCTCAGGTGCAGCAGACCTAGGTTTCTGATTGTAAGGGTAGGTACGACTGCTACCATTAAAAGATTCATATCTTTTGGCATAGATGGTCTTAGCATTTTACCCTTAGCTTGCTTGTTAGGCAGCTTGACCTGATTAGGTTTGCATCAGATTTCCCTTTGAGAGGTTGTCTTTTCTAATTCTGTCTGCGATCGTAGAGGTTCCTTCAGAAGAACTGGATTCTTCTGTTGATTCCTCGGCTGATGCTTGATCAGTTGGGGTCCATTTCTATTCCCTTTATGATCAGACACTTGCCTTGCCTGGTCAGCTGATCCTTTTCTCTTATCTGATACAGATTTTGCTTTTTGTGTATCTTGATCAGAAACTCGTTTGATTACACTTTTGGAAGTGAACGGGCCAGGGCTTTTGAGGATCGAGGAGGGTTTTCATACCAAATTCCCTTCTTATTAGTTGGCGTCGAAAATAGTTGTTCGGATCTTGAACGGTCTTAGATGATTTTGTGAAAACCTCTATTTTCTTACGCAAACTATCCTCAGTAACTTTTAGACTCTCATGCAGTCGGAAGAGTTCATCAAACTTAGCTTGAAGGATTTTGAGATCATCAGCTTGTTGTTTGTTAATGGCTAGTTGTTCCTTAATCAGTTTATCCTGATCAGAAGAATTGACTTTCAGAAGCTCCAGTCCTGCAGTCATTTTATGAATAGTCTCAACTGATTTCAGTTCAATAGCTTTTCTTGTAGTATTTTCTTTAAGAAACTGAATGTTCTCTATCCTTAGCTTGTCGTTCTCAGCTTCCACTATAGTATAAGTGTCTACTGCATTGGAGAGAACATCATGCAATTGCTCCTTTGTAAAATTGCGAGTCAATCTCTCCGGCGGGTGTGCTCAAAGACAAGTTGGTGTGGAAATAGAAAACACAGATGGTTTAGAAGATACCTCAGATTGATCTTCTTCCTTGGCCATGAGACAGATGTCATCATCAAATGAGAACATCAGATCATTAAAGTTGTTGAGGTCATCAGCATTGCTTATCAGGCAGAAGTCCTCTACAGATGAGTAACCAGAATCTTCTGATGGCAGATAAGAGTCATGTATTCCAGTAGTGTCAGCAACCATATCTTTCCTATCTCTGTATCGTTGCTCTCTCCTTTTCCTCTTATCTTCTCTTTCTCTCGCGTCAGTAAGGCGATCACCTTTGTAGTGACCTCAGTTTTTAGCGATTAAGCGGACTCCTCTCTCCAGAACTTCTTCGGCGGTGAGTGAGTCATGTCTTTCGTATATAATCTGTCAGGTGACTTCTCGATTTGCCTTTGATTTAAATTTCTCCTTTCTGATTTGTGATCTTCAGCATAATCATCTCTTTTAATTTCTCTTTGGTCATCTCTTCTGTCATCAGATTTGTTTCTTTCCTGCGATTTGTCAGACGATCTTCTTTCTCTTCCTCTGCTATTCTGATAGTCTTTGTAGAACCTCCTATACTTTCCCAATTGAATATTTGATCTTTCAAGCTTTCTGGTGAGTAGTGCAATTTTCTCAGCTTGACTAACAATATTTCCAATAGGCTCAGAAGATTTTGAGCAGCTGCCGCCTGCTTTGAATGCTACTGCTTTTATTGTTGTAGGTGTAGTTTCGACAGATGACTCATCATCTTCCTCTTGCCCTCTCTCAATCAGGTCGAATTCATGGGCTTTCAAATTTAAGAATAAACTGCTCGGCTTCATCTTTTGCTATATCCTGGCAGTCCTTGATCACCGTAACCTTCATATTCCACTTTTTCGTCAAAGATCTCAAGATCTTGTAGTTGATATCCTTGTCGGTCATTTCTCGTCCTAACTCTCTGAGTTTGTTGATAGACATGGTAATTCTTCCATCTAGCTGGTTGATCGTCTCGTTGGGCAGCATCTTGAGTTTCTCGAACTTAACCAATTCGGCCTGTAATCTGCTGTCCTTTATTTGGTCATTTCCTTCGCATATCTCAGCTAGAGTATCCCACACAACTTGTGATCTTGAGGTATTTGATCTTTTTTTCGGTTATCTTGTCCATCGTCTTCATAATGATATATCTGGCAACAGTATCCAGATTGGATAATTTCCTTTCCTCAGCATCCATCAGAGAAGGACTCTTTCTGATTCTGGCTCCAACTGGAAATTCTGGATCACCTCCTTCAGCAGGATTGTTGTAGTAGATAATGATAGGTCCTTGTTCAAGAACTTCCATCATTCTGCTGCTTATAGCTCCCAGATGATTGCTCATGAGTATGAACCAATCTGGATACTCATCAATAGAAAACTTGGGTAGATCATGATACATACCAGATGTATTATCCATGTTTAGTGAGTTTTGAAAACAGATGATGTTTTAAAATGGTTTTTCAAGATCAGTTCAAATGTCCACAATAGTTCTTCCTCAAGAATCGATGATACTCAAAGCCCGATTGGTCCATAGAACCCTTTGCTCGATACTCACTTGTAGGTCGAGCGGGTTTTATGAAGTAAGTCTAGAGGGAGGGTGAATAGACCTGAAAACATTTCGTGCAAGACGGGTGTAATGACAAGTTAATACGATGTCAGTCGAGTGAATCGATTTGGTGATATCAACTTCTTGATCTTTGATGGGAGATCGATTCGGTTATCTATCGATTTAAGCGATAATGCGGAAGCTAGTTTTAACCGTGTGAAAAACCCGGTTTTATAAGATCGGTCTGCGCTTTTTGTTTTCAATCGGATGACTAAAAGTGTCAAATCAAATCGGATCGGTTGCTTGATGTAGATTGATCCTAACTTTCGAGAATATGTATGCATTTTAAACTCGGGTTGTATGCGCTTTGTAAAAGTGCAGATAATAACATGTAAAGGCACACAAGATTTTATAGTGGTTCGGACAACCAGTCCTACGTCCACTCTTCCCTATCACAAGGGGCACCAACTTAGCCAACTGGACTTAGTTTATTGTGTTAGTATAACACATTACAACCAACAGATGTTTATAGAGTTCTCACTCAACCGATCCTTAAATCGGAACTAGAAACCCTGATGCGAAATCTTGCTAAACAAACTTAACCTAACTTTTGGGTTTGGGTAAAAATTTGTTGTTGTTCATTGGAATTCTATCCTAGTTTTGAGGTAGCCTTAAGCTAGAGGATAAGAATTCTATGCTAAGAACTAATGGGATGAACAATTAGAAAATAATCTTGGATTTGTGTTCTTCGTGCGGAAATCTTGCTATAGCTTGAGCTTGATGATAATTTCCATGTGTTCACTATGAAGTATGATCCCATATTTATAGACCTTGAAATCAAATAGCCGTTGGAAAGCAATTTGAATTTCAGGCTATATTTGGTAGTTTACAGGGTTGATTTGACGTGCTTCAGGAAAACCAAGCCATCTTCGTGCATATTTATCCTTTGTAGCCGTTTGTCCTGATACGCCATATCCTGCAATGTCAGATTCATACATACGTGTCGATCCTTTATTGGCTAACAAGGACACTTATTCTGCGTCTTTGTAAAGCCAACTATGTTGACATTCTTCTGGTTTGATTTACACTTATGCCTTGGATAAGTAGTTATGCTTATCATTTTTCCGATTAGGCTAGAATCCGATCAATACCTCTCTTGATCGATTGCCTTGAGTCTAGTGATATGGTTGTCTTAGCTTCAACCAATCGACTCTCTTTGATGTCTTGAGAGAAAGTAGGTCTTGGTCCTTTGCATTTTGGAATAATCTCTTCCGATTCTCGCTCTTGACCTTCCATGAATCGATCTTCGCCATCGATCTTAGAATCGATCTTATTCTTCGATCTTTGTTACTGATCTTCGCTACTGATCTTGTGCAATTTTTAGTTTCTTCCCAAGAAATGTGACCTAGTCTAATACATCATTTGTCTAACATGTTCGATTTGGTTTCTATCATATCATCGGTCGACTAATGAGTTCGATTGGTCTATTACAACTGCATTTTGGAACTTCCATCAAAACTTTTAAATTTCCCAATAATTTGTTAACTTTTCTTCATCGGCCATCTCTTCTCTTTTCTCATCGATGTCCATAGATTCAATTTCTTTTTCTATTACATTGTCTATTTCCATTTCGCTTATATCTAAATTATTCCGAGGTAGGGTTTGGTTTGTACAACCTTGCCTATCCCCGGATCTCTACTAAAATAAAAATGGAATTTAAATTGACCTTTGGAGTAAGTCAAACATTTCCTTCTTTGCGACCTGGTCAACCTTAATGGTGCCAATTTTTCCATCGGTACCTGGAAACTTAATACAATAAAAGTAAGAGGAGGTCGCAGCCCCAAATTCGTGTTCAAAAGGTCTACCGAAGAAAACATTGAAGTTAGAGGGATCTTGGATGCCGATGATGCCGAAATCCAGCTGCCTGGTCGCTTGCACCTCCTTGTCTAATGTCGATGCGATCTCGGCGGCGGGCTAATCATTCCATATGTCTTCAATGGGCTGGTTTTTAAAAAGCGAATCCTAACCTGTGAGTTCGATGTAGCGTGGAAATCCCCAAGTAGATCCAACGTCTTCTTAAAAAGGATGTTGTAAAGCTCCATTATCGATCATGATGCGGTGGACTTGCGCTCCCATTATCCTTGTTGTAATTACGAGGGGGTCCCAATTCGGGAAAACCACCCCGTCCTTATCTTCCACGCTGAAGGCGAGCAACTTGGAGTCGGTTGCGATTGTGTTGACCAGTAGGCAACTTAGTAGGACATTCTCAAGTGCGCGCATCTCGACCTTCTGACGTCGGCCGGATAAGGAGGTCGATGGGAGGAAACCACCAAGTGTGCCTCCCAAAGGGCAGATCATGTGAATTATCCTGTTCTCGGCTCCCTTCGGGATCTGCGGACCTCGGCGCTCTGCTTGGCCTGATTTGCTCGTGGTTGATCATTTTGATGATTGGGTTGTTCGTTCTTTGGTTTAACAAATGTGGATAGCTTCCTTCTCGAAAAGTTTCCAAAGTTCTCTCTGCGGTCGCTGACAATGTTAGGTGTCATGCCCGATAGATTTATGATAGTTCTTGAGAACCTGGGTTGAGTCGATGGCATCCGATACATCGGCGGCTGGTAGGGAATCTGGTTTCTTCCTCGATGGCTTGGAAGATTTGCGTTCGCCCATGGTGAATGTCTCTTGGATTAAAGCCCGGCGTTGTTATCAAAGGCCGCGAACTCGGGCTCGATAATTAGACCCGAGCTTCTTATATGGTTTGCGGACTTGGTTCGGAGGTTTCTTAACTTCATTCTTGGCTTAAGTTTTGACTTCCTTGCAGGTTCGCTCGCCCAACCTCTGGAATAGTATTTTGGCGTTGGTGATCGGGGTTCTGCTTTCGGTATCTGAAATCTACATAGCTAAACCGGATAATCTCGATTCGCCGGCTTCCATAATTTAGTACCTTTCTTCAACCCGTGGACCACGCCTAGAACTTTAGCCTCGTCCCGAGGGGTTCCTTCCATGGCGAGCTTGTCCACGCGATCCATGTATGCAATTACGATTTGTCATCAAGTTGGTGAATGTTAAGCATTGTTTCGCGTTCATTAATGCGGGGGGTGGCGTGGCGAAATGGGCGAAAAAGATCTGAGCCATTTGATGAAAGGACTCTATCGAGGTTGGTAGAAGTGAGTTGAACCATCGGTATGCTGATCATGATGTGGGAAAAGCGGCATTGAGTGGCGTCTGTTCCCCCATCGAATTCATATCGAGGTGTATTTGCTAACGTGGTTTATTGGATCGAGTCGCCATTGTACTTTTAGCTACCAATCGTCATTGATTTTGACCATCTTTGGAGGCGAAAGCATGACCGTAGGGATAACGGAGATGGGAATTTTCATAGTCATAGGTCCCCCACTTTTGTTCGCCAATTGTTCCTGCAAGTCTTTGATGTTCTACAATATCTTTGGCCATTTGTCTAGCTTCGACTTCGCGATGTTGGCGATGTGGAGAAAAAGTTCATTCGACTTTCGGTGAGGAGATGGAGTTGATTCGCTTTCGGTGAGGAGATGGAATTTGTTACGCTTTCGGTGAGGAGATGGAATCACTGCGGGTCTTGTGTCGAAATCTTCTGGCGAGGTCG
This sequence comes from Stenogyne calaminthoides, assembly GCA_037126765.1. Lineage (NCBI taxonomy): Eukaryota > Viridiplantae > Streptophyta > Magnoliopsida > Lamiales > Lamiaceae > Stenogyne > Stenogyne calaminthoides. Next base: position 7,309,217 of record JBBCBC010000002.1, on the reverse strand, counting down.
GGCTTGAGTCGCGATCCGAATCGACTTTTTCGGGCTCGGCGTTCCTGATTTGCTTGTTCCGCCTGTCTTTGGCGGGGTCGCGACCATGGTTTCGGCGCGGTGATGCTTTCAGTGAAAAGACGTCGATGGATTGGGTTTGGTCCTTCGTTTGGGTTGCGGTGGTAGTTACGAGTGTCTTTGGGTTCGATTGGGAGTTGGCTTCTGGCTTTTTTGCGGTGGGGTTCCTCGCGGTGAGGTTCTTCGTTCATCGGACCTGCCCTTTTTGGGTCTTCTTGTTGATTGTTATAGAGATCGCCCGGGATACTACATTTCACTTGCTTAGGCTCGACTCGATAGCCTCGCCCAATCTCTCTGAGTGCGGATCTGTTCAAGCTTACGGGCAATGCCTACAGTAGGTCCTCCAACTTTGCGGTTGCTAACGGCCGGGCCGCTAGCCCCCACTCCACCGGAATGAGGAAAAACTGACTTGGCACCCCCTTTGGAAATGAAGGTTGCTTGAGACATGTTAAAGGCTTTGAAGGATGATTTGGGATGGATAAAAAAAAGGGTTTTATCGAAGATTAGTGAGAATACTCCAATGAGAAAATACTAATACTTTAGCACTATATTTCTTAAAGAGTACCCTTCCTAGCCAATTGTTGTACACAAAAAAAAATCTCGAGGTTAGGGATTTTAATGTGGCTTAAGATCTTGATTACACAAACAAGTTATTGTGAGATAAGAGTTGTATTAATTGCTCATGATTGTGAAGAATATAAGTGTTGAACTTGAATCAAGAAGTAAATTTGCAAGAGGTTTGGTAGAGTATGAATTCTATAGTCATTTGGGTCATAAATGAGCCCTATTTATAGTGTTTGAGAGAGTGGAGCTCACTCTAGGATTCTAAGTACAATGGGCGAAAGTTACTGCAATACATTAAATGCTACAAGATGATGTGATTTCGTTCGATATCATGGGGAGAGGTCGTCCAGGGTAAAGGTGATCTCGGGCATCTCTCTGAGGACCGCCCAATGGTAATCCCGGGGTTCTGAGGAATTAGCTATCTAAGTACTTCGACACATCATTCATAATGCGTCCTTTATCGCTTTATCTTTGACTTAAATCTGTTTTTAGGAAAGATTCTCTGCGCCGCCTACTTGACATCTATCGATCGTATTTAATGCTTTCTTGTTTTTTTTGCAAATCGAGGTCCGGGAGATCGCTATGGCCGCCGCGATCTCGCACATGGCGTGATGTTTTCTTCTATGACCAAAGTGTTTTCCTTGATAAAATTTCATCTTCTTCACCATAGGATATTTAGAATTCGGAATTCGACCTCATAAATAATACCTACAACACGCAGCGTCTGACAGCGAGATCGAAAAATAATTTTATATTTATTTATTTTAAATTAAATATTTTAAATATTTAATTAATTTGATTAATTCAATTATAAACGTAATTTTTATTTTTTAATATTATATGTGCATATTTTCATTTATTTGTTATTCTAAATTAATATCTCCTTACATCCTACATTATGTACGTAGTATATGTCGGTTGACATCCCCGACATTTTATCTCATATATACACCTAATAATTAACTTTCATGGTCATTTAAAAATTTAATTTTCTCTACATTATTTACATAATATATATTATTTTGACATTCCCCTTTATCTCATATATACTCCTAATAATTAATTTTCATAGTCATTAATTTTTTTAATTTTCTTACAAATTTATTGTTTAAATAATTTTTTTTCAGCCAATAGTAATTATTATTAAAAATATTTAATTATCATAAGTTAAGATTAATGTTGGCATAAGAAAATATTCTTAATTTATCTGAAACTAAGAATGGCACTTAAAACGAAGAGGAGAGAGCATTTATTATGAAATATATATTTAATATAATATAATATATATTTAAGATGAAATATTATACCATAAATAACTCGTCATAGAATTATAGGATTTTAAAATAGAGAATTTATATGAGTAGAGGGTGATTCACAATTAGTTGATAAGGGATAAATAGATGGTAAATATCAAAATTAAATAATGAATAATTGAGATTAAAAAATTAAAAATTACTAATAATACAATAAATAACTTCTCACGTAAATTCAAAAATTTGAAATAAAAACACCATAAAAATTGGGGGGTGGTTCACCTTTAGTAGATAAGAGATTTAGTAGTTAAAAATGTTCACATTTAATGCACTTTTAGGAATCGATTGTTTTGATGTTCAGGACTCTGGAGATCTCCTGAGATCCTCACTGCCATGCCCATTTTTTTTTACCTTGTTGTATGTACTGTCACATCGCCGTTTAAGATGAGATCTTCCCTTTTGAGGAAAACCTTCTGCCCATATTCTCGTTATACGCGCTTTCCTGTATTGGGTTATCGCCATCGAGCTTGTGGACTTATTCGATTTATTTCCGAGGTGATATAGTTCTTATTGAAAAGCCCACTATTATTTATACAAACAACAAGCTTACGAACTTGTTCCCCGGGTCAAGCTCGATATTTATTGTATGCATGTCCTATCTGATGTCGAGACATCATCATATTTGACTCCGCACACCAAAATAAAAATATGTATGATTCAAATATTAAAGTAAAAAAAGGGTAACAAACTATATCAAGCTACTAAATTACTAATAATTTGAATTGAAATGTTGTTGGAAAATGTTATTCATTTTTGGATGAATGAGAAATTAATTTTCAAAGTTATTGTAATCAATTATTGAGAAGGAAAAAAGCAAGGAGTTTTTTGTCTGTTTTTAATTAATTGTCCGGATCTATTCGGGATGATATTTAAATACAAATTTAATTCTTACAATTATCTCTAGTATGATTTAATCCTATATTAATTCAAATAATAATTCCAACAATAATCATGCACATAATATAATCACGTAAATCCTCACGCGTGTGGAATTTCTAGGAATTTCTGGCGTCGTACCTTTGCAACGAATCAATGCCGAGAAGATGAGTACCCGTTCAACGAACAAACCCAAAGTCCTTCTCAAGTATTCTCACGTCCTTGTCCGATAATCCGGTGGGAGGATGCTCACGAACAATTAACAAAAGGGTAAAAGAAAAATATGTTGTACCACCTTTGTGGATTTCTAATTTTTTTCCAACTCATGGAAATTGTGTTGGGGATGAAAAAAAATCATCCCCTATTTATAATAATCAAGGGGGCAAAAATTGTAGGGTTTATTGGCCAATGGAAATTTCCTTGTATTTCTCCAAGATACAATCTTGAATATATCTCATATATTCTATTTCCCATAAATAAATCCCAACAAAATATCCTCCTATTTATTATAAGGGAATTTTTGAAAATTCCATGACAAGAAACAAGATTTGAGATTTCTTGAATTTATGAGATAATCTTGTATTCCAAGAATACATATCTTTTTCCATATATAAAATCTTTTTTTAAAAAAATCAAGAAAATATTTTCTCTCTCTTGTTACATGATTTTGAAAATCATGGAAAAATAGCAACAATGATTTTTAATCACACCGGTTGTTGGACATTATATTGGGCTACTTAAGGGGTCTTTAGGAGAATTAAGATTGAATCTTAAAAAAGGACTCTGAATTATCAATATTGAGCCACAATATTATTCAGCCCATTAATATTAATTAATTCCACTATAAAATTAATATTGCACTATCTATCTTAACCCATATTACTGTAATATGACTCCCGGTTATTATTTTTCGTGTTTAAGATTATCCTGTCCATTAATTAATTCAAGCCATTGAAAAACTTTATATTAATTAATATATTCTTCCTTGGAGTAAGAACGGTTCAACATTATTATCCATCTTTGGAAACTAATTTCACTTGCAAGATTTGGTATGATAAAACTTACGAGCCCACCAATGAGACAAATCACGCAAGATGTACTTGCACACAATTTTCGTATTAAATCTTAATCGTGAAAAGGTTGAAGTGTAAAGGCTCGGATTGACTTGTCTTGTAGAGATTACACTAGTGCATTATGATCGTTGAATATGACCTACAACGAGGATAAAATCTTGATCTTGAATGTAGAAGAATTAGACCTCAATGATTCGTTATTTCTTAATCTCTGCCCTTAAATAGGATGGGTGTGAAATTAATAATTATTGCTTTGACTTATGTAGGGTAGAGAATCAATGTGATTCAATACTTTGTATCTTGGCAATATTATTAGTTATTTAAAGTTGATAAATAATTTATTTTCAAAATAAATAAGATAAATTGGGTTTGGTTATACAAAGTAAAAGCATATTTCACGTATAACCCCAACATGTCCCATATTGGAAAGATACAATTGAGGAAGTGAGTTTGCCTCGATTTTATTTCCCATTTAATTCTTTGGCAAGTAACTTGGCGCAACAATTTATATAATAAGCAAAAAAAATATTAATGCGTTTTGAATTTATTATTGTTGTGGTTCAAACGAATTAATTGAAAGTTTAAAACATGAAATAATGGTTCATTATTCGGGTTGCCCGGTTTTGTTTTGAGGCTATAAGTGGCTCATAATGCCAAAAAAGCGTTTCCAATGGTCAAAACCGATGCTATAAGTAGCATTTTAGTCGAAATTGAAAAAATGACTTGGAAGGACATGAAACAAATGAATTGGAAATGTTTACTGATACTACTCCAGCAATTGCTAATACCTTTCTGCATTCGTTTTGCTACTATTTTTGTTCTTGTTCCGGTAATATTTTCAAGCAACATCTCGGTTCGCCTTGAACAAGATATAGTGTTAATATCGTTATTCTCAAGTCATTGTATTTTGGGAAACAAGTATCCTACGATTTTCTAAGACGGAGCGTGAATGACATAATTTATTTTCGTAAATCATGTTTAACACGAGCCTTGATTATTCATTTATTCTATTTCCGATTTATTTACTATGCATATTTTCCAACAAATGTGTGGCACCTAAAAAAACTTAAAATCGAGAAATATATCAAGATTCCGTACGGACGTACACATGCACCAACTAAATTAGGTAGATAGGTTTCACACCCTACAAATTAGCAACCTTGTTTAGTAATGATAAGTTTCATGGATTTAATTTATTGTATAAATTTGCTTATAGTATTAATTTCGAAAATGATACTTACCTTTCAAGAGAATTAATTTTCCACGAGTATATATATTGCACGTGATCCTTCAGAATTGTACAACTCAAGAATTAATGGCATGTTTGTGGGACCTGGTTCTAATTAGTACTCCTATAATTTCATATAATAAGTTGAGCAACAAGACTTGCGTGAAATTACAAAATGTGTCTCGTGAGACAAAAACGTTTATTATTTTCTTTTTTGCTATTATATATACACATATATGTTTTAAAAGATGAAGCGACGATCAGATCGGACAACCTTAACGCTTTTTGGTGGATCGATTCGGCAAGAATCCGAAACCGTTATTAAAAGCGATTGAAGTGGTATAATACGTCATAATTATATAATAAAATATATAATTAATTATAAATTATTATATATATTTTCTTATATTTATATCTATGAAAAATTGTGATAAAATTAAAAAGAAAAGTAAAGAAAAGCAATTAAAAATCTCGATCTAATCTCATATTAAAAAGAGTGTCAGATGAATAATTGGTAACCACACAATTATGGGGTTCAATTTACGAGATGTTGGTTGCAACCTAACGAGAAATGACAAGTTAAGAACCCAACAATACATAAAAATACCCTCTCCTCTTCCTTGCTTTTCTTCTCCACTATTATTTTCATTTACAAACCAGATACGTAGAGGCAGAGGGCATCCCGTGCGGAGAGAATAGTAGTCCGCCGTCGTGTGCTGGAAACCGCCGCGCGTCAAAATGGTGTTGTGACTGCCGTCGGCAGGAGGATATGGGTAGGTTCTCAAACGAAATTGCAAAATAGCCCAAATATTTTTCTTCCAAACACCGTAAACCGCCGGCTGATCCGGTTGGATCTGATTTTGACCGCTTTTCAGGCGCTTCGAAAATCCGGCTGTCGAACGCCTACAAGCCGTACGCTAGAGTGTCGAGCAGCGGTCGGACGGTCAGACCGAACTGGTACGATCCGCTTTTTAAAAACATAGATACTCATGTGATCATGCATGTAATTTAGCTCTTTAGGACCTTGATTCAAATGGTTTAGCTTTTTTATATTTATTTATTTATGCTAGATAATTATACAGTTACGTTTATATGATTATCTTATATTCAAAATTTCACTTTTAATTTCTTTCAAAAAAAAAAAAAAAAAAAAAAAAAAAATTCACTTTTAATGACTTAATTGTTTGTTCTCATCATAAATTAAAATTTGGCCGTGGACCACTTCTGTATACGAGTGCATGCACTCTCGTAGCCACTTAGTGTTGAAACACAATAGTTTGAGTTTAAATCACAAAACTGTTATGTAATTTTGATCATAAACAAATCCAATCCTATAATTTATTTTGTTATTTGTTTAGTCTTAATTTTTTTGATAATATATGTACAATTTACGTGCCAAGTTTGTTGAAAAATGCAAAACAACATTATTTCGCCTCACATGAGACACACGTGCCAATTAAATTTGGGGCTTCACGGCCTCGATGCGTGAGTCGTGACTGGATTGCCACACAATTTTTTTTTTTATATACATAGGTCAATAAAAAATTAAAAATATTCAATCGGCACTGGCGTCTCCGCGTGACAACGTTATTTTGGATTTTATGTCGAACTTGAGGCGTAAACTATATATTATCGGAGAAATTGAGACTAAACGGCTTGACGATAAAACAATTTATGAGATTGAATATATTTAGGGACAAAATATGAAATGATTTGTTATTTAAAATTGAATGCCTTATTTTTTACTAATATTTGTAAAGGTGCACTAGATAGTTTTATAGAATGAAATCCAAATCCAAAGCTTTTCAATGTGCATAAATATAAACTTCTCCATCCATCTCAATTATTGGCTTGTTTTTTCTTTCATTGATATAAAATTAACTTTTTTAAATTTATTTATTAATATAAGTTCATGCATTAATTTATTGAAAAAATACTCCCTCCATTTGTAAGTATCCTTTTAGCTTTTTTGCTTGTTCAATATTAAATGACCTTTTAGCCTTTTACATTTGTAGGGGAGAAATAACCTTGAGCTTGGTAATTTGGGGAATTGGACCGTCTTATGGTTTTACGTTATCCACTTTATCCGGTTGGAGCAAGACTTGAAGGACTTGAAGATTGGTAAGTCATTTAGAAGTGTGGGAAGCCACCGGTCGTGAGGCGACTTGGGATAACAAATAGGTGTGGCGACTTGGTAGAATTCTAATCGGGATCGGTAGTCCGAGCAGTTGAAGATAAACATGGAAAAGAAAGCAGAAATGTGTATCTGTAAAGTACGACTTGCGAACAAAAAAAGAAAACCTAGTTTGGTCCACGAGAAGAAGCCTCGAAGATTGTAACCCTAGATCTATGTCTATAAATATAACACATAATATACTTTGTAAATAGTCGAAACCTTAGTATCTGGCGGAAATATCTGATAAATAATCCGGCTTGTGCCCCCCCAGCCGTGTAATCTATTTCAAAGATTTGGGTAATCAAACGTGTGCCATTTATTGCTTTTAAGCTATCATATTGATCGGAACTTATCAAAGTACTTGTTTGTTAGTCGGTAATCAAATCGGGTACAACAATTGGTGCCGTGCATGGGAACTACAATTCCCTCTGAAATCACTCTCGGAAGGAAAACCCGTCTCAAATCTCGATCAATACCGATGGCGAAACAATCAAGTCAATCTGAGCAGGCCAAGATCACGGGCTTGGCGTGATAGACACCGAAACCTCCATGAGCTCTCGACATCACCGAACTCTGTCGCTTTCGCCCGTGAGCAGTGATATGACTCGATTGGTGGAACCTAGTCTGACGCCCGACGCAAAAGGCGTAATGGCGTTCTCGACAAAAAAATACCAGCGTTCGATGTGAGGGCGTTCGACCTCCGCCGAAAGCCACCGAGAGGTCGGACCCTCAAAAACAAGGAACCACGAGCCCAAAAAGGGGCAGGGCGTTAGTGGTCGGCCTTTATGATCGGCGAGACCATGATGCGCAATCGCCGGCTACTCGGGGAGGTCGGCCGAGTCGAACAATGTGTTCGAGCGATTGGGCGACCTTGGGTTGAGAATGTTGATTACTCTTTGGAAATATGCTTTTACTTTGTATAATCAAAAAGCTGAATTCGGACATTATTCTTGAAATAAATTGTTTATCAGCGATGCTTTAAATATCATCGAATGTTACATATATTTCTTGCATAAGCGTTCAATAAATAGTCGTGTTACATTGTAGTTAATTTAGTGATACGAGATCCGCGGAAGATTAAATTAGCGGTCCGCGTAACCAAAGTACACCATTCCGACCTAGATGAAATGAACAATCCATCGTGAAAGGTTGAAGTGTAAAGTCGATTGACTTGTCTTGACCAAGAGATTACACTAGTGCATGGTGATGGCTGAATAGGACATGGTGGGAATAGTCAGGAAGTTGCGTGTCTGGGCTTCATTGACCCGTCTTGAGGATTACCCGGAAAAGGCGTGTTGGGATAAATTTAGTTTTGATTATTATGCAGAAACATCTTGTAATAGGGCGGAGTTAACTTGTATAGAAAGCTTGTGTTTCTAGACTTAGTTTTATTTTACGGGTAACAAGTTGAGGAACTCATCAAGAAGATGAAATTTGTCGAGCAAACAGGGCGATGAGTTCCATATAAATGATGATTTGAACAAGAAGAATCATCTTAATTTGTGAAGAGAAAGTCTGGCTGATCAGCTCAAGTGAAATGCAGATCTTGTCTGCGGTTAACCGATCTAGCGATTCAAATCGATCTCTTGTGGCCGAATGATCTGCGATTCCGGAACGTCCTATTTGTGCTAAAGCGTCTGACCGATCGAGCGCCTGTCTTTGGCCTGATCTGGTTTAATCGATCCGGCGTACTAACCGATCTGCAGTTCAAACCGACCCTCAGCTTCTTAAACCCATCGATCTTGATATAACCATGCGAAAGATCATCTTGATCTTTGAGCGATCGATGTTCTATCATGCAAAGAGCGATGCCGAATCTTGATATCTTTGCCGGAATCGATCGCGATCTTGCGCCGATCTCGATACTAATTTTATGCCGATCTTGATCTTGATATCTTTGGAATCTGATGCGCACGGACGGACCGAAATCTGCGGACCAAATTTCATTGATTAAATATACATACGGATCTGAATATTTGATCCGGATCTGTTAGACACCTAAGCAATTTGGACAATAAGAAGATAACAACACGTATATGAATCGACATAAAGTACCAAACAACGGTCTGATAGAACAAAGAAAATTTGGAAGACTATAGTATGGATTTGAATATTACTCTCAGCGGTAATATTCAAATCCATACTTCTCTCACATTGCACTATCTTCAAAAAGAAGATGATGGAGTTCTTCGCAAAGTGAAGATTAAAGCGAATATTCAAGCATCTCCATTCAAGAACACAGAGCACTACATATCAAATTTGCAAAAGTGTTCTTCAATAGATCTAAGCACAAATGTAATATCCTAAGCTCGGGAGAGATTTTCCATCCTTAGCATTGATCTGCTAAACAAATGTAAGGGAAAATCTCAACCTGGTTGAAACAAAACAAACCTTACCCCAAATCGGTTTGATAGGATAAGTTTGTAGGTGAGTGTGAACTCGGTAAACATCTAGCAATCCCGAAAAGGAGGGTAGAGCAATCATGAGGGAGATAAGTCTGGATTTGAGTGTGAACTCGGTAAACATCAAGCAATCCCGAAAGGGAGGGTAGAGTGATCCCCGTGAGGAGTGATAAGTCCGTTTGAGTGAGAACTTCATTAAATATCACATTGGTTAAGTTGGTGCCCCATGAAGGGAAAGAGTGGATGTAGGAAAAAGGTTGTCGAACCACTATAAATCGTGTGTTCTTATTTGCTTTCATATTAATCATACATACTTTAGCAAATCTGCATATCCATTCAAAAAAAAAAAAAAGTCACCTCCATTGAAATTTTCTGAGTTTTTTAAATCGGGTTTTCGGGACCAACAATTGGTATCGAGCGGGGGTTCAAAAGTTCACTAGATTTTAATGTGAACAATGATCTTTTTTTATTAAAACACATTTAGTTTAAAATGCATAAATTTTATAAAATTCATGGAGGTGACAATCATCTTCTCATTTTAAAAATGAAAACAATGTTTTCATTATTTCACTTGTTTAACTATGCTTTTTTTTTCTCGTATATTTTTTTTTGTTGTTAGTTAGTTTTTGGCATCATGATCAAAAAGGGAAATTGTTGGGATAAATTTAATTTGATTATTATGCCAAAACATCTTGTAATAGGACAAAGCTAACTTGTATAGAAAGCTTGTGTTTCTAGACTTAGTTTTATTTTTTTGGTTACAAGTTAGGGGAACTCATCAAGAGAAGATGAAAGTTGTCGAGCTGAAAGCGAGGCGAGTGAGTTCCATATATAAAAATTTGAACAAGAAGAACCATGCTAATTTGTAAAGAATCTTGATCGTCGTCGGCCGGTGATCACGATCTGGTGATCTGATGTTGATCGCATCTTTGAAGCCCGTCTGCGATTAGTGATCTGCTGTGTATCTTAGTGATCTGTGCTTTGTGCCGTGATCTATGATCGAGGCCGATCTAACATCTTTGAACGATCTCTGATTCTGAAGCAGTCTATTTATGCTGGCCCGATCTGCCGATTCTGAGCGATATCTTGAAGCCCGTCTACGATTCACGAAGCCTTGATCTATCAGGCGTCTGATCTTGATATCTTTGAGCTGATTAAGTCTTGATCTTTGAGCGATCGTCTGCGATCACTTTGAAATGATGGAATACTTATATCTTTGAAGCGGTCGTCTTACGTCTTTGAGCGTCTACTGATCTTAATCTTTGAAGCCCGATCTTGATCTTGATATCTTTGAAATGATCTCGAAGACGGACCGGACCGGACCAAAATCTGCGGACAAATTTATTGATTAAAATATCACGTACGGTCTGAATAGCTGATCGGATCTAGTTAGACCATCCTGGCAATTTGGACAATAAGAAGATAACAACACGTATATGAATCGACATAAAGCGCAAACAACGGTTGCAATAGAACAAAAAAATTTGGGAAGACTATTAGTATGGATTTGAATATTACTCTCAAGCGGTAATATTCAAATCCCACCTAATACATTATTCTTATCTTCAAAAAGAAGATGATGGAGTTTCTTTGCAAAATTGAAGATTAAACCCAAATATTCAAGCATCTCCATTCAGAACCACGAGCACTACATATCCAAATTTACCAAGAGTGTTCTTCAATAGATCTAAGCAAAAATGTAATATCCTAAGCTTAGAGATTTTTCCCATCCCAAGCATTGATCTTTAAACAAATGTAGGGAAAATCTCACTGATTAAAACCAAACAAACCTTACCCAAATCGGTTTGATAGGATAAGTTTGTAGGTGAGTGTGAACTTCATTAAACATCTAGCAATCGAAAGGGAGGGTAAGCCGATCTCGTGAGGAGATAAGTCCCGTTTGAGTGTGAACTTCGGTAAACATCAAAGCAATCCGAAGGGAGGGTAGGTGATCCTTGAGGGTGATAAGTCCGTTTGAGTGAGAACTTCGGTAAATATCCACATTGGTTAAGTTGGTGCCCCATGAAGAGGAAGAGTGGATGTGGGGCGAGTTAATAGAACAGTATAAAATCGTGTTCTTATTTGCTTTCATATTCCTTTGTCATACATACTTTGTAAATCTGCGTATCATTCAAAAAAAAAAAAAAATTTAAGTCACCTCCATTGAAATTTCACGAGTTTTATCCCGGGTTTTTCGGGACCAACAATTGGTATCGAGCGGGGGTTCAAAAGTTCACTAGATTTTAATGTGAACCTTTGAGGCGATCTTTTTATTAAAAACACATTTAGTTTAAAATGCATAAATTTTATAAAATTCATGGAGGCTGACAATCATCTTCTCATTTAAAAATGAAAACAATGTTTTCATTATTTCCTTGTTTAACTAACTTGTTTTTCTCGTTATATTTTTTTTGTTGTTAGTTAGTTTTGGCATCATGATCAAAAAATTGTTGGGATAAATTTAATTTTGATTATTATGCCAAAACATCTTGTAATAGGACAAAAAGTAACTTGTATAGAAAGCTTGTGTTTCTAGACTTAGTTTTATTTTGAGGTTACAAGTTGAGGGGGAACTCATCAAGAAGATGAGGGCGTCGAGCAGCTTGAGGCTGATGAGTTCCATATAAAGCGATAGGAAATTTGAAAAAGAAAAACCATCTTAATTTTGTAAGAAAAATGCTGATCTGGTTATTCGTCTTGATCTGGTAATCTGATCATTGATCTCTTGTCTTTGGCCCAATCTACTGATTCTGATGATCTCTTCATGCTAAACCCGTCTGCGATCGAAGCCCGTCTCTTGTCTTTGAGCTGATCGTCTGCGATTTGAATTCTCTGTCTTTGGTAATCTGCGATTGGCTGAATCTCTTTATCTTTGAAGCGTCACGATCTTCGATATCTTTGGCCCGATTCGATCACGATCTTTGGCCCAATCGCGATCTTGATCTTTGAAGCCTCGATCTTGATATCTTTGGCAATCACGATCACCCGTCTTTGACGATCTGATCTTATCTTTGAAGCGTCTTGATCTTGATATCTTTGTACGTCACAGACGAACCAGAGACCCGGACCAGAAAATCTGAGACCAAATTTGATTAAATATATTACGAATCCCGAATAGGCGTCGGATCGTTAGACACCAAAAGCGGTGGACAATAAGAAGATAACAACGGATATATGAATGTGACATAAAGGCTGCAAACAAGCGATGCAATAGGACAAAAAAATTTGGAAGATTATTAGTATGGATTTGAATATTACTCTTGCGGTAATATTCAAATCCACCATCTAAATACATTACTTATCTTATCTTGAAGATGATGGAGTTCTTTTAAAAGTGAAGATTAAAGCGAATATTGAAAGCATCTCCATTCAAGAACCTGAGCACTACATATCCAATTTACCAAAAGTGTTTCTTCAATAGATCTAAACACAAATGTAATATCTAGCTTAGGAAGATTTTCCATCCTTAGCATTGAAATTTAAACAAATGTAAGGAAAATCTCGACCTAGTTCGGAAACAAACAAACCTTACGAAATCGGTTTGATAGGATAAGTTTGTAGGTGAGTGTAATTTCGGTAAACATCTAGCAATCGAAAGGGAGGGTAGAGCAATCCCGTGAGGGAGATAAGTCCGTTTAGTGTGAACTTTCATTAAACATCAAAGCAATCGAAGGAGAATTGCAAAACGATCCCGTGAGGATTGATAAGTCTCGTTTAGTGAGAACTTCGGTAAAATATCATTGGTTAAGTTGGTACCCATGAAGGGAAGAGTGGATGTAGGGCGAGTTGTCGAACCACTATAAATCGTCGTGTTCTTATTTGCTTTCATAATGCTTGTCATACATCTTTTAGCCAATCTGCATATCACTTTCGAAAAAAAAATTTAGTCGCCTCCATTGAAATTTTTTACGAGTTTTAAATCTGGTTTTCGGGACCAACAAAGCGGAAGTGGCCAGAAATAATATGTCGCTTTTTAGAAAAGGTAAAGAAGGCTGCTTTGGATGCGACACGATCATGCGAGCCGACCAGCGCGGTGGGTGGCAATCGTCTTGGTGAAAAAGTCCAGCGGAACTGGCGGTTGTGTATCGACTTTCTGGAAGCCTCAATGAACCTGCCCAAAAATTTCTTTCCCATCCTGACCATCGATGGACGATAGATGCTGCGGCAGACGCGAGATGATAGTTCATGGATCTTCGCGGGTTATCACCAGATAGCCATGCACGAACGGATCGTGACACCTCTCTTTTCGGCCAGAAAAATCTATTCTTTGGAAGATACATTCGACACGAAGAACGTAGAGACAACCCTACCAAAGGCTTGTCAATCATATGTTTGCCCGATCGGTCGGAAGTCGGTAAAGTTTATGTCGATGTTAATGTCGTCATGAGCTTAAAAAGGGAGGATCGCCTATCTACTTCCGCGAATGACCGATATCCTCCCGGAAGTTCAATATGAGACTCAACCCCAAAGTGTAACTTTGGGTGGGGAAGTTCTTAGGACATCTAATAGTCGATAAGCGGGGATCAAGGCACAAATCGATGAAGGTCAGGCATTATTGGACATGGGGCACCGCGAAATGTGAAAAGAGGTTGAAGACTCGCGGGTTGCGGCGTACTCGCGAGTTTATCTCCGAATGAGGACAAATACAAAGCGATGTTCGACGATCCGTAGAAAGCAAAGTTGGAATGGACGCACCCAGGGGATGCTTTTGAAAAAAATCAAAACCCATGGCCGGGCCGCGAAACATCTTGTCAAACTGTCGGGTGAAGGCATTTCTTGTACCTCATGCCTCGGAGCCGCTTTGAAATAACGATCTTTGGTCGAAGCGGAGGCGGATCCACACCCCATTTATTTTGTAGGCGAACTTTCGCGAGGCGAACAGCGTTACCGTCGTTAAAGAAATTGTGTCTGATATTAATCGTGAGTGTGAAAGCGGGCCATTACTTTTCGATCACCGGGTCGAGTTCTCGCACTTCCTATTGCTGGAATGTGCTCCCTTGACGGTTTCGCCATGGAAATGTCTCAAATGGAGCCGTTAATTCAGACCATCTGCAATTAGCCAACCTCGCGCGACTTCTTGTTGATTAAGCACAAGCGCTTCGATTTGTAGTGGAACTTACATTCCCTTGAAGCGAGAGTTGACGGGTTTTAGTAGGAGCTATTACGTAGATGGGTTGGCGACCTCTCACAGAAATGGCGGGGAGCCGGTCTTGTCTTAATGAGTCTGGTGTTATCTCGTTCGAGCATAAATGCGCTTTGATTTTCACCACCCGGCGAATAATGGGCGAATATGGTATTCGTGATAACAAAATAACTAAGCGCCATAGGCGTCAGTGCGAGGTCCATACCGAGCTCTGACTAAGTAGCCTGCCAAGTTTCGAGAAGTCTGAAATTCAGGATGATAGGATGGTGCTATCGGTGTAAAAACATTGTGCTGAGGACCATGCAGATCCGTATCAGTGATCACGAGAGTAGAACTCACGGTGATGCCAGCGGTGGCGACCTCCGCGAGGAATCTCACCATCGCGACACTTTCCCACCCTCCACACGCCCGCGAATAGTCGTAACAACATTGGAACCCGATGTCGGCGGATAACTTTGTCATGGGTATTTGATGGCGACCTCCTGCCACCGTCGCGTCGAGCTCGGCGATTTGCGATTCACGGCCAGCGTGATACATAATGATCGGTAGGGAAGTTATATGGCCTTGACCGACATGCCCTGCCGATATTCTGTACCAGCGTCAATCATTCTTGGTCTGAGGAACTGTCACCGGAAACTCCTGCTGAAGTCGGCCCTAAGACCCTGGCGAGGATATTTTGGCCAACCTTAAAGGCCGATGCTTCGTCTTCGCCCGCAAATGCCTAAATGTGGGATCTATACTCCCTCCATCAAAGTCGCGCGGAGAAGAGCTCAAAGCGTCCTCGGTCCTTGGCCTTTTGAAAAAAGTGGGGTATAAACATCATTGAGCCACTCCAGCGGCAGGATGGTCGTCAAGTATGCCGTAGTGGCGGTGGTACTTGTAAAAATGGGCTTTGGCGTTGGCAACCCATTGACCAAGATCATGTCATCGAGGTTCATATGGCGGAACATTATCGCGAGGTTTAGGCTACCTCGGGCGATCATATCGGACAATGGAGGCGATTAATGATGGCTTCTTCTTGAAAATAGAAGATCACAAGTTGTTCTCTACCCCATACCCACCCCAATCAAGCGGTCGGGTCGAGGCGTGAATAAGATCATGCCCTTACGCTCAAGGCCGATCGAGGAAAAAAATAGGCTAATGACTCCCGGATGTCTTTGTGGGCATCACCAGAACTACCTTTGAAAATTCATGATGAAACCTAGCTTATTCATGGCGGTGGTGCGCGGCGGTCGATGTCCGACCTTAGAACTAGCGAATCACTTTCGATCTTAATAATGAGGTAGAAAGGAGACATGACCTCTTCGAAGGCGATTGGAGGCTAACATGAGAAATGCGGTCTGGCAGTCGGAGATGTTACAACTCTAAGGTGCGACCTTACGGCCTTCAAGGTGGTCTAGTCTTGAAAAAAGATCGAGGAGACTCAAGGTGCCTCGGTCCCAAGCGGGAGGGCCCATTCCGGATGTCAGTCACCACCAAGCAGGGGCCTCTGAGCTCGAAAGCCTGGATGGGACCAGGTAATACCCGTGGAATGCAACTCATGAAGTAATATCAATAGATTTACACCTTTTCATGATCACATCGTTGTAAACAAATATTTTTTGGTAACATTAATTCTCTATACATTTTAAAAGAAAAAAAAAAATCATATAACCAGAAACCCGAAAATTCATGCGAAAAACATATGATGGATGAAATGCATACCACCAAGAAGACATGATTGATAACATTGGGCGCATGAAAGACATGATCGATAACATGCGGTGCATAGAAAGACTATAGCGATAATGTCGAACTCGAGGTGTGACTTTAGAAAATCTTTGGGAAATGAGATCGCCGCCTAATGATCTTGGTCAAATAAAACTTTTATAAAGCGACCTGTGAATGTCCAAGCAAACAAGTCGCATAGAAAATAAGGCGACAAGGAATAAGCAAAAAATAGCATAAGGAAATTGAGGTCAACACAAAAAGGAATTAAAGGAGAATTTCATTAATAAAGGCCGGTGGGGAGAACCCATTCTGATATGAGGAGATCGGTAAAGGAGGCGTTCAATACGATATAAGCGACTTGAGGTACATACTCTGAGCTTCTCGAGCTAGGCTTGGTCTATCTCACCAGACTACTCGAATTCTTGACCCTCGTCTGAAAAGGAGGTCGTTGAAGAAGATCTTACAAAAACTTCTGGAAAAGGATGTTTTAACATCGAAGTGTCAGAATCTTTGCTGATGAGACCTACCGAGTTAAATGAACCGCAGTGTCATACATAGGTGCAAAATTCCAAAAGGGATTATGAAAGGCGTTTTTGGCTTGATGGGATTCACATATACAATACTAAATCCATGCGTAATAGGAGAAAATGTCCATCACCACTGTCCAAATCATCACGATGTTGAGAGGCCGCGAGAAGGCACGGGCGCCTGCATCGTAAAGCGGCGAAAGATCCGCCCTGCTTCGGGTGGAAGGCAAAACTTGGCGATGGTTATATGGTCATCCTCAGGAAGAGCAAGACCCGAAGACGGAGCCCGAATCTAGGAGGCCATGTGTACTTTCCTGATTGGGAAAACATTTACCGGAGGGTGCCAAAAATAGGGGTTGAATCGCCCATAAAAGCTTAGGGATGATAAGTGGGGAATCGAGAGGAGATGATGCGTGTTATACATCTTAAAATCCACCTATTTATAGATTAAAGGCGGGGGTCAAGTTATGAAAAATTTAGACTCTAAATTTATAAAAAGCAATTACCGCGTAAGCGTAGCGTGAAGCCGATCTGTGACTTCTGGTTGGTCTAACTACGGCACCGTGCCACAAATACCAGGGAGGCCATCATTGCGGATCGTCTACGTCATACCAATTCCAGTCCGAGAACAGCAGTTAGCCTCCAGGGATGAGATTCTTGGCGTAAAACATACGGTCGACGTCGACACAATGAAGTTGATAAGAAATCTGAGAGTTCAAGTCGAGGCCCAAAGATGGGCTTGCGACCTCGACAGAGAGGATGAAATATGGGAGTTTTATTTACATAATAAGATAAACACCAAACTACCAGACCGAACGAAAAAACAAAATATTGACTTCCATTGATAAAAAGACCCAAGGTAGGAGGTAGTGCATCCTGAAATCAAAGCAGAAGGCCTAGTCTGATTATAAAAAGAAAAAATAAAAAAGTGAGTAGTAAAAAATTTACAACTTCAATCTTTCTCCTTGGGGTAGTTGAGGGGCGGGAGTCTTGATCGTCCCAAAAGGCTCTGTTTGGAGTAGCTGTCGTGGATCCGTCCCAAGGAGGCTCTGTTGATTAGCTGTCGGCGGATCGACCTCCGACTTGATATCTTCTCCTTGGCCAGCTCGGGGCGTGTTGAACAAGCAGGGAATGACCTCGAACCTCGGCATCTCCTCCTCCCGAATGGGCTCGTGGGGAGGGTTTCTTGGTGAACCGACCTCCGACTGTGATTCCTCACGCGAGGGCTGGGAAGGTGTATATTGGAAGTAGGGAAAATCTTACTGTAGATGCAAACTGAGATCAATGCCCATATCCTCCCAGTTTGGATATCCAATAGAAACGCCAGAGGCGAGAGGGGTTATCGGGCGTCCTTGAAAGTGCCTTGATAAGGTCTGAAGGGTTTGTAGATGGCCAGTCAGATAGCTAAAAGGCCATCAAATACCTAAAATTAAGCGTTAGCCTCTTTGGCGACCAGGCTAGGCCTCACCGGTGTCCCATCTCCCCTTTTAAGCTTTCTGGCATTTCCTCCCACGAGACCGGCCTCCGCCAAGCGCCTCTCTCACTTTAGATGCGTCTTGAGCTTTGTGCTTGACCTCTCGCAATGAAACCCTCAAGAATCAGATCTGAAAAGGTGCTCATTGGTTTCTCAAGCCCTTCAAGTCTACTTCTGCAAGATAGTCTTAGGTAGTGAATCGATCTGCTGACTCATGAGGAGATGTGAACTCGGTTTTAACCCAGCGTGAATATACTCCAAATAAAAATTTTTAGAGTGTGGACCATGGCCAGTATATGTTGCCGATCATCTTACATGTAGTGTTCGTGATCATTGACATCACGCTTGGGTTATACCTTATTTAAAAGGAGATGTGGCACGATCACTCTTTGGGAGTCTGACGTTGAAGTGGAGACTCACAGGAAAGTACTCCTTTCGGGCAAAGTCAGTGAGGAGTAGAAGGATTCCAAAATTTATGCAAAAGAGCCGGTGGTGAATATGAAAATAATATAAGAAAAAATTAAATACCGTCATAGTGAGAACTTTACTAGTTTACGCTCACTCCTCCTAACCTAAGAAAAGGAGTCATCATCGTCATCTCGACCTCTCTCTGAAATTTGTGAGCCGTGGGCAGCGTAGGTGAATGTAGCTGCGATTGAAATTCGATCTTTCTTCCGGGGCCCTGTTGATTTACAGACCGTGGTCAAAATCTCATCCCTGTTTCTTCAAGGCATGCCAAAAATTGGTGGTGAAACCCCGTGGCCTTCTCTTGCCTTTGCTTCGGCCCGGCGGGACGTGGGACCGAGCAGAGGCTGACCTCGATGGGAGGCTGACCTCGGAGGCCTCGGGCCACCGATCGCCTCATTTTTCCCGAGCAGGACTTCTTTGGGAAGCCAGCGTGAAACTGATGGCAGAGGATGTTGGGAAGGCGCAGAAATGTTGAAGAAAAAGCGATGACAGTCGACACAGTATGCAGATAAGGAACTTACATGGGATATTCAAATACGGGTAAGTATCGACGGCGTTAGTCGGTCAACTCAAGATTCAAGCGTTCGTATCACTTGACTCGGTGGAAGTGTCGCGACGATGTCAAATGCCTCTTTGAAGTCCGGTAAAGGTCGGCGGCGATGGGTGTGAAAGCGTAAAGAAGAAAATTAGAGTGATGTCCTGAACATCTATATATAGGAAATAGGCAACTTACCATACTCGACCCGATTAGCATGTCGGTGGGGACAATGATGGGCGGTGTGCTCGAAGGGTCCGGAACTCCCGCCCCCCGACGAACCACCATTTATAATGCCACCCCTCAATCTTACTTGGGATCCCACGGCAGAGCTCCAGGCCTTTCACGAAGCCGCCTGCGACATTATAATGGCCCCGGCTTGATGGATGGGCGTCATCCTGCAAAGGCCATCGCCCGGGGGTCGGTAGTTAGCATAGCGACCTTCACGAAATACGGTCATAGTAGAAAAGAATATATCCACCCGTTAGGAGTGATTTGGGTTAAGCTACGGTTCAAAAGCGGCCCGGTGGGAGATGGCAGATGAAGGCGGAAGCCGGGATCCGGAGCCTCATTATTGCTCAGATTAGCCGTGATCATCGGGTGGCGGTGGTCGGAAACGTCGTTAGGAGCCCCCCGTAAAATACCGTCGGGGGACCTTGTAAAAAGCGGAGGGAGGATTTGCGTAGAATCGGTGAAGCAGGCCTATTTTTGTCATGCGATGCCACAATCGACTTGACGAGCCTCCGGTAATCGGGCGATCTCTGCTATGGGAGACTGGAGCGCGTAAAGTGATAATGGTCAGCAGCTCGTGACCCGTATTATTTAGGGCGGTGAAACCCAACCTCTCCTCCTGTAATGACCCTTCTGAAGGAACTACTGCTCGGAAGGCGAGGAATGTGTGTTATTTCTTCCACGGGTTTGATTCTTAATGAACATTATCCTTTCCATTTGTAAATATCTAACTAGCTTTTTTGTATTCAATATTAATGACCTTTTAGCCTTTCTAACACTATTTCTCCCAAAATTATTCTTGTACATTTAACTTTAAAAATACTCCTTATTTTTAACTTGCCTTTATTAATCATGAAAGTTGATTAAAACAACATTAGATTAAATAAGGAAAAAAATTGTCAATACATGCTGCTTGTTAATTTCAAAAAAAAAAAAACTAAACTAAAAATGACTTTTATTACAAAAGCGGATGGAGTATACCGTTTATTAAATCCCATATCCTATATTCTTATAGGTCTTTTTACGCTTTTTATGTCAATTTCTCATTAATGTTGCTTATGTGTGTTTTGTGCATATGTGAGTGCTTGACCCTAAAAACCCCGAGGGTGGGATCAAATTTGTGATGTAGTACCTCGCGGACCGCAAATAAGAAGAAATTTGAACAATTGAGGAAGACACTGAGGACCTCGATGACCTCGGTGACCGCAATCGCGAACATTAACTACGACTTGGCCGTGTCAGACGAGGCGGTCTTGAAAGGAACCTTCCTAAAGTGGGTTTAAGTAAGAGATAAATCGATAAAAACGATTCTGAAATAATGATAGAATCTTAAATGGCTAATTCACATAAATCCGGGAAATTACGGGGTGAAGTCGGTAGCGAGGTGCGTGAAGTCGATATGCTTATAATTTCTGCTCCCTACCACCTCGAAGCAATCCACATCGATCTTGTGGCATTTAATGTATCCTGAGCACCTTCGACTCACTTGTTACTTGTGACTAGAAGAATTCACACCTTACCAAACCCTCTTCAAATTCATTACTCAAACCACGTATTCTCTCAAGCAATCATAAGTCATTAATACAATCATATCACACGTTTATTGTTTTGTGTCACTAAGATCATTAAGCCAGCATCTTAATCCCTAATTAGATATTTTGGTGCACAACAATTGATGCTAGAAGGAATACTCTTTAAGAAACTTTGAACTATAATAGTAGTTTTTTCTCATTTGGAGTATTCCTCCAGAATCTTTGAAAAAAAACTCTCTTATTTACGCCCCAAATCCTCGCTCTGACCTTTCTAAGTATGTCAATTCTTCCCGTCTACTGAAAGAATGTGCCAACCTCCTTAGCCTCGGTGAAGCGGGGTTAGCGGCCCGGCGATAGCAATCGCGCCGAGGATCCATCACTTGGAAATTTCGGAAAACTTCGAGAGCAATCGCCTTTCCCAAAGACGCTTGATGAAATTGCATCGGAAACAAGCGAGCTAAAACCCCGATGGCGACTTAGCCATAACGTTTGATCTGAATCAAGTAAGAGGCGTCGCGGAACACCATGGGAAGATAACCGCGAGAAACCGAGAAAGCCAACTCCATGGAACTCGGCTTTAGATCTTGGTAGCAACACGAACCGAAGAACTGATTAATCGATCGGCGGTAACGTTCTCGAAGAAAGAAACTGGCTGGCCCGTCTGAGGTGGGCTGGACACATCGCGGGCCCAGCCGGCCAGGTCGGCGTGGGCTGCGGTGGTCAATCTTACTCGGGATCTCGGCCGAGGCCGACCGAACCTTGAATGTCGGCGAAGGCTGGCTCAAGCAAGTCCCTCATCTCCTGAAAAAACACCCATCCATAGTGGCGCCATCAGACTCCATACTTTCATGGGCAGAAAGCCATCCGCTACTTCCACATCCAGCGACAAGGTCAGCGAGGACAACTCTCCACAAATGGCCGCCGTCCTCGAATATTAAGGAACTACAAGGTCGGTTGGCAAACAAAGGAGGAATGCCCTTACCACCAAGATTCCGTCGCCTTTGCTCTACTTGAGTCATCCCTACTTGATGCAAATCAAGATCCACGCGAACTCCATTGAAGCCGTACATTGGCAACTCTGATCCAATCAATCATGTGAGCAAAGTACACCTCCACCCATGAACTCAATGGGAGGCGATGAATACCACCATCTTAGGCTTTTCCCACTCTTCTTGGCGACCTTTACTTGTTGGTTTAGCATTTGCCACCCAAGCCTCGTGGAATCATTCCACTAGATGATATTGTTGTTCACATGGCTTGACAGTTGACCCGCACAAAGGGCTAAGCGATTAATCTGGCGAACATCTACCCAACTCGACGGCAATTCCGGATAGAGAGCATACATCGTCGCGGAAAATAGACAAGCTCATCCCAGAAGGCGAGCCCTTTGGGGATGAAGCCAAGGTCTTGGGGTGGATTCGCGGCACGAAAGGAACCAAGCTACGGGAAGATGATGAACAAAAAAAGATTACCCATCAAGGCTATCTGGATTTTAGATATAGGGTGGCGTTATGATCTCAATGCGAGATACTACGCCCAAGATTGGGAGAAACAGCGACCCTAGCGAATAGTCGAAGTTAAAAAAGCGGATCTACTGTTATGCGTGAAATAGTCCGACTGCGAAAGCGGTGATTCTCATCATTACACTTGTCATTAGGGCGACTTCATTTTGGCCATGTCGCGTATCTATCACGGTCATAAAAAGCAACTTGGGTTTATGGTCACATATGACTTGGAAGTTAATGGAGTCGAGAAGCGACGGTCTCAAAGTCGGTTAAGGATAAATATGGAAAAAGATCGAATTGAAAGTTAATGGTGCGGATATTACGGATCGTAATCATGGTATGTGTGTATTTGGGAGGCGAGATCGCAGGATAAGCGAAGAAAACCTAAAGAGGAACCCTAACTACTGGCGGTGAAGCCACACTAGCAATCCTGAGAAAGCCCGTGAAGACAACTAACCTAGGATTAACATCTATAAATGATGTGTATTATGCGTTGTAAAGGATCGACATTTAGGATCTGGTAGAAATTATAGTGATATCTGGCAGTGGCTCTGACGTAGTCTTGTTCTGAATATTTGGAGTAATCAAATCTTCACGTTTTTACTTATTTTGACCTTTATATATTAATTGTTATTGTTTGGTGCAACACAAGCTAAATTCACAACAATTGGCGTAGTCGTGGGGAAATCTTTCTTCGAAATTACGTGGTCAGAAGAAGCCCATTTTCTTTGATCAAGCAATGGCGATTAACCAAGTCAATCCTCTTTGGACATAAGCGGATGCAGTGGTGTGAAGCCCTCTTTGGGCTCCCGGGCGCACACGCCCGCGGCTCACGCCCGATCCTCGATGAAGTGGAATCTGGTCCAAATACGAGGGCCTTGAGAAGTCCATAATAGCCATCCTCAACAAAATGCCTGCCTTCGATGGTGAAGAAGAGCAACCCCGGCGAAAAATTGCATGAGCCTGGAATTTCAAGAATAAAGGGCTGGCGAAAAAAGGACATTCGATTGGCGGTAGCCTTCTGGCAAACCATGGCGCCATGATCAGGCGTCGTCGACTTGGAGGCGTGAGGTCCAAACATTGTATTCTGCGACCGATTAGGGGACCTGAGGGCTCAAAAAGTCGATGGTTACCGAAGATGGCATGATCTAGCCTCATTTATCTTGTCGGGTGGGAAAGCGCGACTCGTAGCTGGCTTTCTGAACGCCCTGCACCCTGGCGGTGCGGGATGTGCAAGTGGCGATCCTCCGGTGATGGGTGTAGCGAGGATCATCGCGATGCTCGGTCGCGCTTGAACACGGACAATCCGGCGACTTATTGGTAGTGAAAGAACGAAAAATGGGCCGGCGGGGCGGATCGTACCCTGTGGAAGCGCATCCGTCTGTTAAGTGTCGGCCCTTCTCTTGGACTACGGCGACCAGCTCATGATGGTTCTCGCTACTACCATTCTCGGTGGACGCACCCGGAAGCGGCTTCGCCCGGAGTTGTTCTTGACCAGCCTCGCGACTGGCACCTGACGGTGATGGGGAGCATTTAATAACAGATGGCGGTGTCCTGAGTCGATTGATCTTACATTGAGAGGATGCGACAAGCTCATCTCGAAAAAAGATCCCGCAGAAGGATCGAAGAACCTGCAAAAATGGCGAAATCTTTCGAGGAAGAACCAAGCTTTGGCGGCATGAATATCGCATTGGTATACTGACTTCACGGAAATGACCTAGCGACTCCAGTCGCAGCAGACTCTGGAATCTTGACTCTCGATAAGGAAATCGCGAGATCTGAAAAGCTCCAAGAGGAGTAGTACAAGGCACGAAGCGGCCTGAAACCATTGAAAGAACATCAGTCAAGGCGATATAGGCATTGGGCGCGGCTGGAACATGTTTACAATCGGTCGGTACGGAATTACTCGCTCTGTACTCGTCCCCACACATCAAGAACAAAAACAGGCTGAACCCAAAAACCACGCCATTTTCACGAACAAATAGGCCACTACTGGCGAGTGAGATCTACTCCCCCAACCATGGAGGTTATGCAGAAAGAGTAGTTTTGTTGGGCCAAAATTAAATAACGACATAGAGGACCAAAATTCGCCCGTAGTCATGGTGGCTCCGCCCAATGCCAACCCGGGGAATAGGAGCAACCTATCCCATGCTCGAGAACACAGGGAAATGATTGAGGTTATCTTTGGAAGAAATGTCTTTGCTGTAAAATGAATTTTATCTTATTTAAAATAAATTATTTATCATGATGCTTTAAATATCATTGAATGTTACATATATTTATTGCATAATTGTTCATCGCTTGATCGTGTTACGTATGATTAATTTAGTGATGCGGATCTGAAGAATTAAATTATGGTCCCTTGCTTGTAACTAAAAGTCTGCCAGTTCACGACACAGATGGAAATGAAGCGATCCGTCATGAAAAGGTTGAAATTAAAGGCTTCGAGATTAGCTTGTCTTGACCAAGAAGATTACACCCTAGTGCATAGTGATGCGAAGCAGGACCCTGAGGGGAGGAATAAATTCTTGACGCAAGCAGGAAAAATTAGACCTCGGTGGTGTTATTCTTAATCTGCGTCGAACCGTAGGATCGTGTAGTTAGTAATTATTACTTTGACTTATGATGGGTAGAATCAATGAAATTCATGCTTTATATCTTAGGCAATATGCGGTACATGCGATTACTGGAAGCTATCTGTGAAAGATGCGTGTGCTGATGCGCTCGTTTGATTTGCCACTTGGAGAGTTCGTAAGAATTTATCGTACGAATCTTTAAAATTAAGAATTTTTTTACTAGGTATGGATAATAATATTGAACCGTTCCTTGACCAGGACAAAAGATATTAATTATTAAACTATTTTAGTAGCGAATTAATTAATGGCTGAATAATCTTAAGCAAAATAATAACGCCGTATTACTTGATAATATGGGTTAAGATGGATAGTCGTACTAATTATATAGTGGGATTAATTGTATTTATGAGCTGAATATGTGTGGCTCGATATTAGATATTGAAGTCAATTTAGAAGGTCAATCTTAATTCTCCTAAAGGCCCCTCAAGTAGCTGAAACATAAAGTCCAATAGCCCCGAAAAATGTGTTTAAAATAGAATAAATTATTGTTTACTTTAATTTTCAATTTTTCCATGATATGAATAAGATTTTCTTTGAATTTTATGGAATGAGGATAAGTATTCTTGTAATACAGATTATCTCATTAAATTCAAAAATCTCCATGGATATTTGTAATGAAATTGCCGAAAATTCAATAACATAAGGAGGAGAATTTTATTTGGGACATATTTTTGGGAAATAGAATATAATGGATATATTCAAGATTGTTTCTTGAAAAACGAAAATTTTTAATCACCCAAAGCCCTATCTTCGTTCCTTAGTATTATAAATAGAGGATGAATTTTCATCCCAATGCAGTTATGTGTTGGAAAAAATTGAAATCGCAAGGTGGTGCGGCGTAATTTATTTTTCCTTTTTGGGTGGTGTTCATGATTCCTACCACGGATTGTTGAACAGGACAAGGAATATGAAAGACCTTTTGGTGTGTGTTAGTGTGGAAGCAGGATATATACTCTATGATTTGTCACTCCGAGAGGTTAGTTTCACAACTAAGCAGTACTTGATTAGCATGTAAGTTCATTAATACATGATTAGTTTGTTGAATTATTATTTGAATTAATATAGAAGGATTGATTCATACTAGTAATAGTTGTTAGGAATTAAATTTACATTTTAAATATTCACTTAGAATTATTATTTGAATTAATATAGGATTAATCGAACCGATTAATTCCCAATAATGATATCGAGCCTCGGTTTGAAGACTCACGAATTTTAAGTGTAATTTAATTAGATTTTCATTAAATTTTAAGTTGGATAGTAGAATTGCTAGATGTTTTTTTTGCGGTATCACGATTGTCGTGGGTGTGTGTTTATTTATCCGTAAATATAAATTGTAGTTTTAATTCGATTCGTTTGAATTACGTTTTTGCCTCGATGAAAAAATCACGAGTAGATTAGGATTTTGTTTGATTTGATCGAAAATGTTATAGACTAGTCTAGATCTAAGTTTGTTGTTTAAGTAAATCATTATGCTTAGGATGGGAAAACTGATGAGAGCGAAGAATTAAAGGATAGATCAGGAATAAATGTGAGGAGCTGACGTGCATCGCCTCGCGGCTGTAAAGGAGCATAATGCGCAGCAGCAGACCAGGCTGCAATGCGGTACATCGAAATTTGGATCGGCTCCTGAGCAGCGCGCCGCGAAGCGAGCGGAAAAGCGCGCCAGCCGCTGATAGCACCGTCTTATGAGCGAAGCGTCTTGAGCGAAGCGGCGAGTGCCGCAGGCTGCCATGTAGTGCGTCGCGGCGCTATGGCGAAACTGTGGCGTGTGGTTTCTTCCGTGGCGACATCTGGCGTCCCAGTACCGTCGTCTTGAGCATGGTCGCTCGGCAACCGGATCGCGAACTGTATCAGTGCGAGCTACTTAGCGTGGCGTTCGGAATGGAGTTCTTTGAGGCGATCGAGTGGGAGAAATTCAAGGCAGCGTTCTTCAAAAACGGACGAAAATCAAGCCATGACGAATGAATATGTTGTAATATGTTTTATTTTTTTGCTGTGATTTATTGTTGTGTTTTATTGTCTTATATTTAATTTGTTTAAATGTGTTTGCGTGAAATTATGACGAAAAATCTCATCTTCGAAAAAAAAAATACTAGAAATATGTTTAAACAATTGGTGACAATTTTATTAGGATAATAAAATTGAATTAATTTTGACCTCCGTGATTTATTTATTTGTGGATTTTTTTTGGAAAATTCCACCGGGGCGGCAGGAAGATAGATTTCACATGAATAAATTCGAATGAATAATTGTGGGTTATTATTAGTGGCGATGATGACCCTCCCGAGAGAAACTCGTTCAAAAGCGAAGTAATAATTACGTATTTAATCATGGTTATTACTTAGGTATAAAATTGATATCATGTCTTCCCAAAGTCCTGTCGGTCTATATTAATTGAAGTGAAGACAACTATTAATCTTGGATATTAAAGGTTTACTCATTTGTTCTTATTTTGTAACACCTTGAATGTGTTTAAATAATGACCCACCCACATAAACTTATTTAAGCATTTTTTCAGAATCAATGGGCGTCGTGTTATTTTTTAGATTTTAATATAAACATATGATCGAACATGATATATTTGTGCTATCTGGTGTTATTTATTTGATTTAACATGTACATAACCTTTTAATCCTTGTATTCCTTAAAGATCATCGATTAGCGTTGAAAACTACTTAGATTTGAAACAAAAAATTGGATTATTCTTTACTTTTAAAAATCGAATAGGTGCTTGTGGCATAGCTTAGAAAAACTGCTTCAAAATCTTTGTATGGGATTAGATGGAACATAGTGAATGGGGTTGACTAATCAATTGGTGAAAGACACAATGTTGACAATATTAGCCGATTTGTTCAAACCCTTCATCAGAGTTTAGATAAATTGCGGGCGTTATGCGGAATCTCGAAGAGATGTTTTTCGCGTTAAATCCCGTATAGGTATCGAAACATAAGGCTTAAAATGGCCAAGATAATAATGGAAGAAGAAGGCGACCGCCAAGGAACGCGTTATAGGGTTATGGTTCTCTTTGAAGACGAGATTCTTGGCGAAAAATCGATTTCAAAACTAAGGTTGATTTCATTCTCCATTCTCTGCAAAGGTATAATCGTCCTATCTAGAGTACTGATGGAAGATCCCCTAGATTTCCATGGATGATCACGGTAAATGCTCTTACATTAGTCGAAGGAAGAGATATGAAAAAACACTTGGTCACAAAATGGTCTTCTTTTCCTTCTAGGCCAATTGGTAGTAGAAGGGTGAGAAAGAAAGGCTAAACGATTAGACTCGGCGTCCATTAGAGTGAAGGAGTCAAGCAAGAAGGAAACATTTGGAGGCTGATTCGGAGACCTTTGGAAATTTGACTGTTCCAATCTAATGGAAATGGAAAAGGTAATTCTCACGCACTAGTTGTTGAAACTTGTTTTAGCGTATGCCTCCCATTTTATGGTGGTGAATCAAGGATCAGCTGATCCTGTTTGTTTTACTTTCTGAGGGAGTTAGTGACCCGGAAGCAACTTAGTGGGGTGAGGTCTCATCCTGTTGAAGCGATGCCTACGAGAGTGGCGAAATTTGAAAGCGATAGGAGGAGTCTTTTGTCTTTTGAAGACAGTTTGCAATTTTAAGAGATATTCTTTCGTTCCTACTTT